>JABFEV010000652.1:0-18828 GCA_013618395.1 Fusarium domesticum | reverse complement strand
TGTGTGTGTGTGTGTGTCTGTCAAGTCTGTCTGACATTGTATTCGATTGAGCAGCCACAATAAAAGCAATGGGGACAAAAAGTATATTAATGAGTCCCTTCTCCCTTCAAGATCCTAGATATGAAAACCAGGGACCTTTCCTGTAATATTTTTATAACGATTCGATCCCATCGGAATAAAGACAACGCATTGGCGCCCTGACAATCAAGACGAAGTTGATACTAGGGACAAGGAAGAAGAAGAAGAGGAACAAAGAAGAGGAACAAAGAAGAGTACAGAAGCAAAATCAACCAACCTTCGCGTCAAGTTATCGGTCAATTGAGGCGATTTAATATTCTAGACAGCCCTATTTTGTCTCTTTGTTTCTTTCTTTTCCTCCTCTTATAACAACACTCGACCCTTTGCCATCTACCACTCAACATCCTCGACTCACACCACACAACAAGCAATCCCTCCTCATTAACCATCCATGTTTCGAGACAACCACCCCGGCCCTCTCTCCTTCAGCTGGCCCAACCACAACGACACCATGCACCACGACGACCGCTCCCGCCAGACAAGCACAAGCTCCGAACGAAGCTGCGGAGCGATGACGGTCGATGAGACGAGGGATCTCTGGAGATGCATGCTTGAGCTGCAGCAGCGTTATGGGTGCTATACTTCTGCGAGAATAGATATGGCATTGGATGCTGGTGATGATGGTGTTGATCTTATGCGTATGTCACACCCACAATTACACGGGGTCCAAGGTTACTGACTGTTGTGTAGCGAGTCGTTTCATTATCGATACCCTTAATGAGAGCGTTTTTGATCTTCCTGACGAGGGGAGGGAGATGCTGAATCGGTATTTATGTCCGACGACG
The DNA here is from genome assembly GCA_013618395.1 of Fusarium domesticum. NCBI lineage: Eukaryota > Fungi > Ascomycota > Sordariomycetes > Hypocreales > Nectriaceae > Fusarium > Fusarium domesticum. The sequence goes on along the minus strand of JABFEV010000652.1, from coordinate 17,965 downwards.
TGTCCGACTAAGCAGGAGTGGAAGTTTTGGAAGAAGGAATAATAAGGTCTTTTACTCAACAGCCTTCTTTCTTTGGTTGTTTCCTGCTTTTTCGTCTTTTCTCCCACAGCGTTTTTAGACTGGAGTTTGCACATTTCTATGGCTGGCTTGAAAAAGAAGAAAAAGATCTCGAGTACGGCGAGCGATGGCGATGGCGATAGCGATGGCGATGGCGAGCATTTTTATATTAGGATACCCAGTCATATCAGAATGAAATTAATTACTTTGATTCAATTTGATCCAAACATCATGTCCGTCACAATACACTCGTTGCTTCATTTCTCATCACATACTCAACCTGAACATCACACTCATAACGTCTCCTTCATAAAATCATGCTCAGCATATCCCATGTGCCTGGCCTGGATCTTCATACTCTCCAACACCCTCCCCTTGACGCATTCATCCTCGATATCCATCGTAGCAAATCCTCCGTGAGTGGCGTTAAACTCATACCTCTTCAGAATCCCCCACATCCTGGCCATCTCGTCCACGCTCAGCGGGATAAGATTGGGAATGCTGTATAGGAAAGAGAAGGAGTTGACACCAGACGGTCTGGAACGCGATTCGCCCGCTGCGTCTACATCCCACTTACCTATGCCTGACGCCGTGGTCATGAGCGTGTCGGCGATAAAGAGACGGCCTGAGGAGAGGAGAACCATGGAACCTGGAAAGTGGCCGCCCAACTTGATAGCTTTGATGCCGGTTCCTTCAATCTCGGTTTCTGTCTCTGTGATGAGAACCTGGTGACTTGAATCCATGGTTGCCCATTCTTTATCCTCCGAGGCAAGATACACAGGACATTTGAACGCCCTCGCCCACTGAACATGAGTACTGTAAAAGTGCGGGTGGCTAATAACGATGGCCTCCAAGCCACCGACCGCCTCAATTCTCCCAATGGTCTCCTCATCCAGCAGTGCGATGCAGTCCCAGAGAATGTTGCCCCGAGGCGTCTGTATCAAGGCAGCTCTCTGGCCGATACACAGCTTCGGCGTTGTAGAGATAAAGGTGATGGTCGGATCCTCGGCATGCGGCACGAATTCATTCTTGTGAGCCTTGATCAACTCGCCGAGCGTGGTAAAAGCCTGGCCGGACGGAGGCACAAACTGACGAGGGTCATCGCAGATGTGGCACGTCTTTACGGCGGTGCGATCCGAGGTCGGGAATTGGGTGCCGCATGTGAGGCAGACGAGCCAGGAATAAGAGGCGGCGGAATCGTAGGGTTCGGAAGTAAATACCATGGCGATTATCTGTCTGTGAGAGATGACGGAAGATATAATACAAGTGTGAGTCGGGGTGAAGCAAGGCGTGACTTTGTCATGATATTGAAATGGTAGGGAAGGCACCGTTAGTAGAATTACTCAGCATTTCTCGTGTTACGTCACTCATCCTTCCCCAAACACAAACACAAACACAAACACCATCCAAACATCGTGAACCCTCCAACTTCAACTCCGACTCTAACTACCTGCAACACTCCCTCTGGATCCCAACTAATGCTGATAGGCTCATGATTACGCGAAAAAATTATGCGCCCCAAACCACAGCTCAAACCTCAGATCTGCCGGGGCAACAATAACTCGTATCTCGAACACGTAGATGTAAAAAGTATACCCAGCCCTGGTACACCATCCTCGCTTCTTCTTCATTATGAGATCATGCTGGCCAACGCCATCGAGGTTACTCTTGACCGAGCATAGTACTTTTGCACCAGCTGATTGGAGTCGTCAGTTCACAAGCATACGTTTCATCTGAGGGCTCGGGTAAACCTTGCTTCAGACTACGAGGTAAAACAGCCGCCTCGCTATCAGGCACAACTATTCTTGCATTCCATGTTCTTGTTGTCTCTGAAGGCGCCAGACGGATCTGAAAATCTTTTGATCAATGGAGTATTCGGGTCAACCGGATCGCCCTGTTCAACCCTTTGGTCAGCAACCGGGCAGTTATCGTCAATTCCTCGACATATACCCTTTTCATCAGCCACTCAATCTGATTCATTGCCCATTTCTGATTTTCGTCGAACCGGTCTAGCTTTAGGTCTTCATCCATGTGGATGGCGGGCGAGTATACCTACCTGACAACACCGTAGCTCGCTATGTGCGTTACTGGTCGAGAAGCAGACAGCGGGCCACGACGAGTTGAGGCTCCGTACACGGTATGATGGCCATCTGAGAGGCGTTTGGGTGTCTGCATTGCTTAACTTGCTCCTGGAGGCTTTCTCGTACTTATTCTGAGCTTCCTAGCCCGCCAGCCAGGATCATGTAGTCCTGTAACAAGTGTTAGAATGGCTCATCTATCGACCACGGGTCATTCCTACAACTTCCTACGCCAGTCTTTTGCCTCTCATCATCCAGTCAAGCTGTTCAGTGATCCGCTTCATGATATCCTCGATCTGGACATCAATCAAAGCCTGTATCTCTTGCCTGCTAGGGTTAGTATCTCCTTATCCCAATAAACACCACGAGACTTAATTGGTAAACAGCATCCTCGCATTCTCAATATCTAGACTAGGATGATAAAAGTCATACGACACTCCTTTCGTCTGGATCTTGCAGGCGATATCAGCCGCCACGGACGGAAGGTCCCACCACTCTGGGATGTGTCGGAACGGTCAGGGCGCTCGTGGTTGGCCTGAAGGCCTGCAGAAGTTGTCTACAGAAAACCACAAGTCTAGGCACGAGGGGGAAGTTGCTGAACTTCCGAGATGACTTGAGAGCGAGATGAATAACTAATAGATTGTGGCTGTTTGTGTGTATGTTGAGTGTCGCAACTAAGTAATGGTCATCTACACAGCTGTTATATCATCAATCGTGTTGGCGTAAGAGATGGTAGTCGTATCAAGCAACAAGCGGACAGAAAGATGTATAGGCTAATCTAATCATAGGCAACTTTCATCCGTATTGTACTTTTACCCTCCTGATATCATATACGTTATCAAACAAGGCTAAAGAAGTTTACCAGACCTCCCACATCTGGTGGCCCATGGCAATCAATCTGTTGAACAGCTGGTTCCTCTCCACGATCGCCGTGAGACGGTATTCCTTACCATCCCGAGTCTTGATGTTTAATCCATCCACGATCTCACTATCCATCACCCATCCCACAATTAGCTTGCTCTTCCACCCCAGTCCACCCATCTTCCTCAACTCTATGATATCGCCAATCGTTGTTGTCCACGCGGGACTCACATTGTCGATATTAGGCGTCCAGCTCATAGCCGGTGTTGTCGCGGTAGATGTGATGTAGCAGTGTCCCTTCTTACCCTTGTAACGGGCAGGGAACTGGATCGGCCCGGTCTCTGGATCGTCCTCAGGACCCTTCACCACACCGAGTCGATCCTTTGCGTGCTGTGCACCTGCTTTGGCTTTGGCCTTGTCGGCAGCGAGGGCAGTGTGAATCCCACCTTTGGCGGTACCTTTGATGAGATTCATAAGGCGCTGCGTCTTCTTTGGCTTCTTTTCCTCCTCTTCCTTTTCTCTCAACTCTTCGGCATGAACCGCTGGGTCTGTCCGTACAGCCTCGACAATTTCACCTTCTGTCGCTCCTTTTATTGGTGTTAGTTGAGTCGAGGAAGACGGGGAACGCATATACACACCTAGGTGCTCCAGGTCCTCGCCAGCAGTCTCATGCGGCTTCACGACAAGAGGGACATCCGAGGTTGGTGGAGGTGGAAGGGGGGCTTTGTTTTGTTCTCCAATACGAAACAATGTAATCGTGAGCTGGGCATTGGTCGGGACTCCTCTGAGAATTGTGTTGCGTAGCTCAACATACTTTTCCCAGCGGGGATAAGTTCTGTTGATAAAGTTCAGGGCCGGGGTGATGATGGGGTCACCAAAGAAGCCGAAGCCGACACCGAATCCAACACCCTTCACGAACATATACGATGAGGTCATGTACGACCCTATAAGTACGGGAACCAGGGCGCCGGCGAGTATAAGCTTAGGTCTGTGTCGATGAAATGGCGCGGCAGGAGTTAATGCATTTCCAAACCTCTCCCAGGTGTCGACAAAGTCAGCAATCATGTGCATCACAGGACGAGCCTTGTCCCAGACAGCATTGCTGATGGGTTTCTTGGTTCTGTCATGATTACAAGCCGTCTCGTTTCCCTGTGTCTTTTGTCTCGCATCCGTGACGTGCTCGGTAACTTCTGCAGGGTCCGGAGCCGTGTCACCTTCATCCGGGTCAGCCTGCGAGTGTTTGCCGGCGGCGGTGCTCACGATAAGCTGTAAAGGTTAACTGTCAGCTGCTTCTCTTTGTTAACGAGCTTGCTTACACCTGAACATACGGAAGAGATGCTCGAAACAAAGCTATGGGCTTCCTGCTCAACAGCCTCGCCTTTGTGCTTCTCTGGTGCTCCAGTAACAGAATCGTCCGAAGCAAGAACGCCAGCCGCAGGTTTCTTGACACCACCAGTATTGGAATCGATGAGTGCCGGGGGGGCTCCTGGAAAGCAATAGTCTCTCGCTCGGGGAGAGATGATCAAAGCGATGAGGAAAGAGACGATGACCGGCACAAGCAAATCCAAGAACCAGGAGACTGTGTACACAAACAAGAAGACTGAAGTACGTCGAAATTCCCTCCACGATCGAAGTCGGACAATATGTTTCCAGAAAGAAAACAGCTGAACCAGGACTGACATATACAGTCTTTCGATCTGAGCTCTCAACTTGTCGGGAGAAAACTCCTCCTCCTCGGCAATGTTCATGTCCAGGTCGCCCAGTGGCGGTTCATCCAAGCTTTTGACATAAAAGATCTGCTTGTCGAACCGTCTGACCAGAGTCCATATATCCTCGTTCTTGAGTCCGCCAACGAGAGGGATCGGTACATTGCTGGTTGCATCGTTCCAGCCCAGGTCCCTGACCTCGACCTGACCGTGGTCCACCTGGCTGGCACCTTTTTCCTCAAACTGCTTGCTCTCCTCAGCTAGGGCATGGCTCGCAGTCGGTGTACTTTCTTGATGATTTTTGACAATTTCGGGCCCGCCTCCAGACCCAGCCGTCATGGGACGACGCATGGGGTCGTCGATTGCTGGTGTAGTCATGGTCGTTGACTCGCCGTGGTAGGTAGCCCTATTACAAATCTGATGTGCGTAATGTTGAAGGTGGAAGCTATTTACGGAGAGGTAGCATGGCTTTATTGTTTAGGTAGGCACCTACTCATCCCTCTCCTTTCAGGCACACATTGTTTCTCTCCCTTTCTCTTGCCTTTTCAGCTCTGAAATCATCAAAGGCCCCGCCGCATACGTCAATACCAAGCTCAACGCCGTGACGCGCACGAGGTTGGGAGATGGTGACGTCATGAAATAGTGTATCATCAGCTTCTAGTCGATCTAATCAAAGAGCTGCGACAGTGGAAAAGCAGGTAATTCAGAAATGTGCCAACCATCTAGGGATAGTTTCAATATTCTGTGTCATTAGACAGCTTGTCGCATTGGATGGGTCGAAGAGCTCCGGAATTTGTGAAGCTAAGTATTATCTAAACTGGTGTTGTTGACACGAGCTCCATCAGCCGCTATCGCTGCTGTCCGTCTACCGGTACTATCTGCCATCTGCCACCTGCCACACCCAGACTATTGTCAGCTTTAGGCCTTGTTAGCACCACGTAGTCATAAACTGCGTTTTCTCTGACAGCTGTAGCCAAGACTCTCCCCCATCGGGTGGCTATCCTATCGGGTGGTTATCCTATCGCATCACCGTCATGGATGCTTGAGGCTGTTCATCAAGGATCATCATGATCGTAGATCCCATTGCAACCTCCGTGAAGCGGGGCCGTGAGCCGAAAACCGGATGCTACACCGGGCCAGTTTCACCTTGTTTTGTACATTTATATTAACAATTGATGTGTATCAGCTTTCGGGAGAGATGATCATCACCCAAGTAGTTGATTGTGTGAGTTGTCGTGTCTACATCTGTTACAGGGGGCCTCAACCATCCCAATTCCGCGACTGATGTTCCCTTCATGATCTTATCTGAGAGTCTTCAATTGCGTCCAAGGTTAATAATGATGTCCAAGATCAATATCGTCCTAATTCACGTTATTTACAGGGTCTGTATTACTTGCGTCATATCAGCCATGTCTTTATCCCACACGTCTCATGCACATTATCTCTTCTTCTAGACAAGTATATATCCACAATACTCATCCCCGACAACCATTCGCATATCCTACAACGCACCAATACGCTGTACTCTCCCTTCTGCCATCATGTCTCGGCTATTCTTAACCATCATCACCAGCTCCAACAGCAAACCCACAGCACCGGCTCTTGTTCCCCGCCCCATGCCGTGCGACCGCCACGGCTGTCATGTCCTTGAAACGAAACGAAACAAAAGCACCCCTGGTTGGACGGAAGTACAGGGGTGTGATACAAACGACTCGCTTGGGGTGTACTTGTGTTTTGTGATTTGCTGTATGTAGCTATCCATCCATGACCTGTTCTTTTTTCCATTTCACGTCCCTTTTTTATTGTTTGTGGTTCGTGTTTGTCCTGTACAGCATCACGTCAGTGCCAACGCACGGATGGGGATGGGGATGGGCTTGTATTGTGCTTTGTGCATGAGTAGACAGTGACAAAGTCGGAACGATTCACGTCAGTCGAAGAGAAAGCAGAGATTATTTCGATTTGTTTTTGTATTCCTTCTTGACTTTTGTTTTAAATGCTCATACCCAATGGTGAGCTTCTAATGTTTCTCCTCGTCACCTTGAGCCTGATGGGCTTCAAGGCCGGAGAGCTGCTTGACCACAAACAGCTAAAGGCTTCCTCCTCCTCCAAAAACTCCCCATCTCCATTCCAGGAGATATGTTGCAAGAACATGTCAGATACACATGATGGTACATCATCCCGCCCCCTTCTGTCTCTTCGCTCCTGACTATCGTCTCTTGTCTCTTGTCTCTCGTGTCCTGTTTTTCCTAATCTGCCAGTCGCTGTCCAGTAGGTATCCGACCAGTTGGTCGTTGATTGCGTCTAGAGAATGATGGTGTGTATGTATGGGGTGTTGTACCCATGCGGACTGTACCACCCACCTCTCCGGTCAAAGCAAGCCATAATACAACAATACAAACTCCAGGAGCTCTTTGCAAGTCGCTCCTCGTCCTTTTTTCCCTTGCCCGCCAGGTCTAAGCTTTTCTAGTCTCAATGCTCTCGCCCATTTTCCTCTCTTTTGACGCCCTGCCCGCCTCCTATTATGTACACAAGTCGGGCAGAAAAAAAATAACATCCAAATATACCAGTGTAATGCCGTCATGGCTGCATCGGAAAAAATGTCCGCAAAAACAAATAAAGGAGTGACATGAGTCGGGTATCTCAAGTAATTAAAAAAAAAAAAAAAACCAGCAAAAAAGGGAAAGTTGAACCGAAGCACAGGTCTGGGTTCGTCGTCCGCATTGTTGTCAACTCTATGTCAACACAATCTATGTCGTGAAATACGTCGTATCGTTGGTGAATGTTTCGCTTCGGATTTCGTCCACGTCCCCAGGTTTGGAGACCCATCTACACACGCAAGCCGACCTTGCCCGCGATGTGCTTCCAGAAACGAGCGCCTTTACGCTCCTCGCTGTTCGTTCGAAGCATGACTTCATCCCTTTGCATGGGCCCAACAATGTCCTCGTCACCTCGAGCGGGGAATTTGCCGTCTGCGTCGAGCATCTTGGGGATTGCACTGGGGAGTCCATCCTCTAGGCGTCGCCATTGCATGCCAGCAAAGACCTCATCCACCGGAGGTCTTCCGAGAAAGGCGGCACTGCCACTGCTAGCACGCGATCTTCCGCGGCCACGGCTGCGACTTCGTGACGTATCAGTCGAGGCAGGCGCCGAGTTGGTCGTAGCGACAATTTGCTCTATCAAGTCATCGTGGAATGATCGCCATTGTTTCTCCGTCTCGGCCCATTTCGCTTCTGTGAAGGCGTAAATCTTGCTCGTCTGGCCATAGTTCTCACCAGTGCGCACGAGGTGTTTGGTATAGTTGCAGCGCGCCAAATCCCAATCGTTGCGAAGCTGGGTAAGATTTTCCAAGTTGACCGAGTCGGGCTGGTAAGGCTGCGGCGTAATGGTAAAGTTGGCATGTCCCAAACGGTCTGACCATTCATCGTATTCTTGGAGGATACTGGGAAGAGGAATCGGCAGGTCAGGCGTGTTGGGACCGTGTCGGAAGGACGAGATTGACGGTTTGGTACTTAGTGACGGCCGAGGGAACTGGGTCGCAGCCGGCGACGGCACCTCGGTCGTTGTCGATGGAGGTGCGATTGTGGGCGACTGAAGAGGCGACTCTGGCGGAGGTTTAACCAAAGGGTTGGTCATAAGAGGTGGCAATAAAGGAGTCGTAGCCAGGCCACGCTCACGTTCCAAGCTCGACCGATCCTTGTGTGCCTGCGCTTTCTCAATGTCGATGGGAGCCGGTACATTGACGCTCTCGGTACTGCCGTAAAAAGACATGGCGGGCGTCGGCAGAATAGCGTCTCCGCTGTTGCGACCCGGACCGGGGCGGCCAGGAGCAGACATGGACGAGGAGCGGCTTGATGGTGCGCCAGAGAGCACAATGCTCTCCAGGCTACGTTCGGTGCTCGGCGACATCATAGGATTGCCTCTTCGGCTGCTGGACTTCCATCGAGATAGGCCGGGTAAACGAGAACCGATGCGCGAGGTCAGGCCGGAGAAGGGTGACTCAGTACCGGATCTCTTCCGAGAGCCAGTGTCGGTAGGAATGTCGCCGTCGCTAAGAAAACCCATATCGTAGTCGATGTCATAGTCGGTGATGAAGTTTCCGCGAAAAAGAATGTCCTCCGAGCTACTACGGTGGTTGCAGGGCTCATCGCCTTCACGGAGCGCAGTGAGGTTAGCGAGTCGACCTTGACGACAGACACCAGCCGATGATACATCTACGAGAGATATACAAGCAGTTGAGTCACACGGGCACAACCTACAAAGACAATTGTATAAACCAAAGTGATCCGATACATTAGTGCTGCCAAGGGCATCGTGTTCAGGCTCCAGAGGCTCCTCTTGCACATCAGGTAGTAGGCGCATGGTGTTTTTCGAGTGGCCAGTCTGAGTGGGCGAGATGGGGCTATCTTGCAGTTGCGGTAGGATATCGAGAGAGGATGACGAACTCGAAATTCTAAAATGGCCCTTGGTTGAAAAGGTCGGGGTGACGGGGGATCCAACGTCGGAGGACGAAGAGTTGGCCGTATAGTAGACGTATGAGAGATCGGTCTCGGGGCTGACTTGCTGGACCTCCCATTTGCGTCGCTCCTGGACCAACTGCGGGAGGAGCAGCGGCTTGAGCTTGGGCGACATAATGTCAGCCGTTACGGGCGAAGCCGTACAGATGCGAAGTGACGAGAAAGCGAGTGAGTTTCGAAAATTATTACTTTGGTGTTGGGGAGAAGATGGAGGGAAACAAGAAGAAGAAATGGAGGGCGGTTGTCGAGGTTGTATTGATAGCGGCTGTGGCACAGCCCTGGGTAGACCTGGGTACGTGGGAGTCCAAAGTGGCGGCGGTTCCGCCGGGCTTGGCTTCCCTGTCTTCCCTCTCTCTAGGCCTTCCACAGCGCCCAGGGTTGGTGGTTGGGGTGGGATTTCAAGGATGTGGGATGTGGAGGATGTGGATGTGGGATGAGGAAACTTTGGCAGGGAAAGAGCGAGCATTGGCGGGGTGGGGCAACCGGGCAGCTGGGCACCGGCCTCGACTACTAGTCTGGGTCTCACCATGAAGGTGGACTAAGATGGGTGGGGGAGTGATTGGGCACAAGTCCCAGTTCCGACAAGTTTTGCTGATGGCGCGTTGGCGGATTTTTTTTTAGTGGATTGGTGGGCTATCGTGGGCCTGCTCTGTTCCTGTTCAGGTTGCTATCCAGTCAGGGTTTGTTTTTGTTTATTCGGTATTGTTTGATTGTTTGTTTGTTGGAGAGTCGGTTCGACAAAACAAAGTCCGGCGAGCGGCGAATGGCCGATGGCAGGTTTGTTGGCCTGCACTTTTCCCTTTTCCTTTTCGTTTCCCGTTTCCTTTTGTGTTTACTTCTTCACTAGTAACTGGCTAGGAAGAACATCGGCTGTTGTCGTATGTCTCAAGTTTATAGGTAAAAGCGTGACTCGTCATAAGAGATGAATGACTGATGATGATGGGATGTCCAGCTGAAATGGTTCACCAGAGGATAATAACAATAGCAAGTCAACAGCGTATGTATAACCAAGACTTCTCTCTGCAAGAGAGAAAAAAAAGACCATTAGAAAAAGGTTGGGAGAGAAGTTTAGCCGGGCACGATAATTATATCAGAGCGAAACGTTGAATCACACAATGCATGGATGCTGGCTGGCTGGCCTCCCCTCAGATGTCTGTGTACTCTGTACTCTGCACAGGCGGCTGGAAGTCACTCCCCCAGGATATACAACTGGGGTTCAGGAAGACGGGAAAGACAATCAGATGCTTGCTCTACAAGGTGATGAAGATTGACTTTCTCGGTTGTCCACGTGTTGAGCTGTCGGCTGGACGCACCCAAGTACCTACATGGGCATATTGTTTCCTCATGGTACCGCGGCTTCAAGAGTGACAGTGCATCTGCTTGGTGGACAAGAAGTGGTGGGCGGACACTGCAACGGAACACGTAGGTGGTCGACAGAGGTCGACAGAGTACACAGTACATCAAGGATGGGTGGGAAAAGTAATGCACCAGTGGAAGTGATGCTGCAAAGCTCTGCGTTGTACTTTTCTCTCCTCTCTTCTACCTTGCTACGTATTCATTCGTAATAACGCATGCTTGAGTTAGATGAATGCCCAAGCGCCAACATCATGAGCTGGGCAGTCAAGGTGCAGTTGTACCGTGTATCGAGTCTAACAAGAAAGAAGTTTGTTGTACAATATCAATGGCAATGGCGGGGGTGAACTCGTACGGGGCCCAAGGGTGCAACGCAAATAGAAGAGGGGAAAGCCTGAGCTTTGGAGGGAGGAGGCTGGCTAGGTTGTCTAAGACTGTGTCTCTAACCTTTCCATCTTTCTCTTCCTATCCCTCGTTTGCAGAACGAAACAGCCGGGGAAGAGATGTGACATGTTGGTGGGGTGAGGAACATGAGATGGGATAGACAAGAGCTGTTGTGAACAATAAGCAGTGGATGAGGTTATCGACATCGAGAGCCAGATGTGTGTACATGGGCTATTACCTACTCCCATCTACAGACTTCGGTTAAATTCACACTTCCATTCAAAAAAGAAACGTCCAGTGTGGAAGACTAACCATGATAATTACAAGCATTTCATGAGAGAGAAGAAAAACCACTTGAAATCTTTCATAAATGGTGTGGGTCACTATGCAATGCCGAAATGTGCTGTAGTTGGCCTACGTTGAGCACTATTCCATCATCAGAAGCAAAAAAGGAGACACCCCTTCCACTTCCTGAGCGAATATCTTTCTCACGACTTTAACCTTGTTGCTCTGAACGACCACGAATTGACCGCTAAGGACGAAGTATGTAGCCACTTGTTGATGTTATTTGAAATTGAGAGCCATCGCACACACACACACACACACACACACACACACACACATACACACGCACATACACACACACATACACACACAAATGTTAGGTTATCTGATGTGGCTTCCTCGTGTTAATACAGCAGTCTAGTAATTAATAGTCTATCCTGTCTAGCGGAGGGACAGAAGAACGTCATCTATGCCTCATTGTGATAATAAGAGAGTCCAGTTGAATATCGAAGGAGAGCAAGCTCCGATTGCCGGACCGCTAATCACTAAACTACCTCAATTTGAACATCATCTCAGTCAATATTCTTGTCATCGATTTCTATCCCCCGAGAGACCAAGTAGTTACAAACTTAAGAAACGCCTTTGATAGAGACCTGAGTAGGTAGTATGTCAGTATTCAACTGTCATGTCGGATGTTTGTAGTGTTTGTAGCCATCTATCGGTTGGCCGATATCCGTGTTCCTACCTCGTTCTCTATCAAATGTCTCATGCTCGCCCCTTCCTTCACATGGCAAACGGTCAAAACCCCAAATCCCCAGGTTATCATCTTTCATCCCCGCTCATCTCTGCAGACTCTTTTCCTTTGGTCCTTGACCAGCAATTCTGCCTCTGATCTGCCCACAACTTAATGCCATTCCAGCCATCTGCTCACTCGGTCTCTCTTCTTGTTGTCATGGCCTTACCCCGGCTTACTGTGTGCTTTGTACATACCTTCTCGTCATTCCACGTCACGCACCTCGCACCTTGGAGCCAGCCCAGACCGACAAGGGCATGGACAAGGGCATAGACGAGCCCAACCGCCGGCGACAGGGTATGCACAGCCGCGTCCCAAGCCTAAGCGTCTGGCACCACTTCCTCGGTTCAAGACGCAACGATCCCAGTCTCGAATTCTGCTCTTCCTGCTCTTGTTGACAAGTTCAGCAGAATCGAAAAGTCCATCCTGGTATTGAGGTTTCCCGTGGACACCAAACGCTCAAGCACTTGGCGGAACCCTTCAAACAAACCATCACTCCTGCCGGAGGTATCCCACGGTGTCCGCTTTCTGATTGTCAAACTTGATGACTGGTTTGGTCTCCGTTATCGCTATTCGGCATTGCTTCAAGTCAACGAGCCCCGTCCTAGCAATCATCCACTAATTGCTCAAGCACTAGGAAACTCAGTGGTGGAAAAAAAGAAATTATCATTCAAAGTCGCTGATGGCAATCACTGTTCTCGTCTTGCCGTTTAGTTTCTCTTTCCAAGGCACAGGCTCTGAACATCAGCATTGATAAAATGGAGCCTTGCCCTGCTCCAGGATTCCAACGCTGCAATATTACGTCGGTTTCTTCAGTAATTCCTAGAAGTTCTGTCGATCGTTTCCCTGGAAAAATTAAGAGCTGGAGCCCATTTCCTCTTCCAATCGTTTTCCGTTGCCTCTCACATGCATCTTTATCGTTGCGCCAGATCAAGAAATTGGTAGCAGCAGAGCCCAGCTCTAACTACAATGTCTTTCGCGCTACTATGTACCACCGGGAATCATAATCCTTCTGCAAATTTTCTTGACATGCTTCGAGAGAATTTTGCCGCTCCACAGCAGTCGCCCCTCTTTAAGTCCCAGATCGGGGTTCAACCCCCAAGGGAGAAAGAAAAGAAAAAAAAAAAAAAAAAAGCCAGTTCAGTGGGCAAAAATACAGAAAGAAAAAAAAGCCTGTGAGCAAGAGGCCCAGCACTCTATGCCTACGTGCCGCTTCTCTTCGTCCTTGAGAGCTCATGGCCAACAGGGCACACTTGCCTCGATAGGCACAGTAGCCGCACCTGGTTATCCCAAGGGGAAGGAACTGAAGGAACGACAACCGACGAGTCAAGGGTGATGGAAGAACATGGAAGCCATCCTAGAGGTCGGGCGGGTCTGAACGGTTTGCAAAACCTTGCGCTGAGAAGATGCTAGGAGGACGCCAAAAGGACGCCAATTACGCCAGGCCCATGGAAGCGACCGCCTCAGTCCAGTATTTCGGGATCGTAGGTGACGGATGAAAAGCTTATTCATCATGGCTCATTTGCCTGTCTCCAGTTTGCTCGTGTCGATCTGCTGGGGATCTGATTCTCAGGTCCCTCCCATCGGTTGTCATCGAGATCAAACCCAAGGGACTGGGGCTTCCCAGTCTCGAGACGAATGTGAATGGACGACCTGTTCTGTTTCCGGAAGGAAAGCCGGCCTCCTTCGCAACAAAAAGAACAATCGGTCATCGTTTGTTCCTAGACATTTATCCGACCCTTTCTAGTTGTAGGAAAAGGCCATTTGCGTTACAGAGGACCTTCGCCCTCGGTTCGATGCCAGTTTTCAAGCCAACTCCACATCCCGGAGGGTAAAACCCCTGTCGTCTTAACCTTGCCCACAGTATTTGAAGCGGCACGTTGAGCCCACCGCCATCAATGTTCCCTCCATGTCATTCGGTGGCCCGCGGAAGCTTGCGACCGTTCCGTTTCCCACAAACGTGCTTAGTTGTAGCAATAGTTGTTTCTTTGCAGGTCAGTTAAATCCGACTAGCTGAGTGTGGTAGGTCAACAAACTACGATCCACAAAAAGACGCATTGAATGGTAGCGAGCCATATCTTGTCTTGAGTTGCGGTTGTTGAACACTATCTACAACTATCGAAGATGGCTATTTGTCTCGAGCCATGGTTGCAAAGCCCTGGCTAGATTTTAAAGACCCTGCACAATTGCACAATGGAGAGTGTCTCTGCCATGACTCTCATGAGGAGCATACTGTTGCCCGACTCCGTCCACGTCAACCATCAACCATGAGTAGTGCGGGACTTGCTCCTCGAGTAGGACAGTCTTTAGAGTTTGTACTCTCCCACGAAACTATCATGCATACTCTTTATCTTTATGCTGTGGTAGGAGCTGTTGGGTAACCGTCACTGAAACACTGCCTCAAGGCTTTCTAATGTCGGCATTGCCTAACTTGGTTGTATCTTGAGGGCCTTGGATGGACGGTGAGAACATTCAGCTTCCAGATGCCAGGCACTTTTTTACCAACTCCCACACCAAAAAGCATAGCAACTCTCAGGACTTTTCTCTTCTCTCATCATCTGAAGTCTCCGATATTTGTCAACGATTGGCCAAGCTCTTTTGGGGGGTTTTCTGAAGCCTTTTGCAGATCTTTGCCCTTTATCAGTTTGATGCCCTGTTGTCAAGGCAAGACAAGGAAACAATACCCTTGTCACCAGCGAGAGCTGTCCTGCCAACTTTTTGAAGATCAGCCACAAATCAGGAAATCAGCTCGACCAAAGGAAAAACATGCAAAGCTGTTGGATGCCGTCATCATATTTGGAAGCCAGAGAATCCGTTCCTCTACTTCACGTCGTTTTTCCGTTTACCTTTTCCTTTCCCCGACAACGGTTGTGGTCGGCAGTCCCACCTGTGGCTCTCGTTTCTGTTGGCGCATCGAATTGGCTTTTACGTGGCTTTTCAGGCCATGCTTCCTATTGCAAGCTTACAGTGGTTAGCTTATCATTGAGAGTTTATGGCACTATATGTTGATGGAACGATTGTGAACAACAACTTAGGCAAAAGCATAGAGAGTTGAAGCTCGCAAAGTCAATTCCGGGAGCGAGCTGCGGCCCGGTTGCCACGAACGTGGATGTGCTCCAATGCAGGTCCAACGGCTGCGACCACTCTCACACGCATTTGCTAGCCCACCCTTTCTACTACGTGCGCAGTAGTAGGTTCAGAATCACGCTTCAAATTGAACCGGATACCATGTGCCAGCAGGTACATACAATACCTCAGAAGAACGGATTGGGAACAGCACAGTCTAAGTTATGACTTCAGCCCAGATGCAGCATACCAAACAACCTACGAACGGTAGGGATCAGCATGGAAACTTCCACCATGTAACGGTTCGTTCTCATGTGAAAGTTTAATGGACCACATCTCACCAAATTCTTGGGTCATCGAACAGCTTCTTGTTTCTCACAAAACAGAAATCCCTGTCAGTGGCCAAGGATGGTGGCTCCAAACCGCGATTGGGCAATCGACAAAAATTTCAGAGCCCCCAAAGCAAACGATGTTACCCAGACATTGTGCATATGAGTTGATGAACGGGGTTCTCAGTCTTGCAGACATTCAAATTGCGAGGAGAGCTGCATAAGCCTCTTGGATATCCATTGCAACTTGATGTTTGAGTTTGATGTCTGGTGGGTGGGTGGCTCTCTAGCCTGCAAGGTTTGGAAAAGCCTTGCTGTCAAAAGCACGTCACAGTTCTCTCAGAAAAGTGAAGTCTTGAATCCGCCAACGGTTGTGGGTAGAAGGTGTTTGCAACCCTTGCAGTTGCTTTGGACGCTACAAGTTGCGCATGATTGGATCTAAGGAGAATCGGAGGCTGGGAAGATGAGAAGTGATGGATCTCTCTCTCCCAGTCAAGCGTACCTGCAGCAGTGAGACTCTAGGCAGGGCAACTTGAGTCTTGGTCCCAGTCTTGGTCTTGGACGGCAAAAACTATCTCTGGGACAAGAATGCGTCACGGCTCTGTCCCGACTCCATCCCGACTCCTATTTCTGCATCTCCACTGATGCTGACGACAGACGCCCACTAAAAAGCTTTGCGTCTTCTTTCCTCAAAGCGGAATTCCTGTTGTCTCTTCTCCGGGGAACATATCTGGATATGTGGCTTCTGTTCAACGAACTCGCCTAGGGTTCCTCGTCTTGTCTGCTGCCGCTTTCTGCCCGTGTCTCCCGAGTCTCCCGAGTCTCTCCGTCAAAAGGCATATTGCCATGATTCGAAAGTCTACGATTCTCATCGTGAAGAAGAAGAGCTGGGGTTGGCGGAGGAGGGGCAATCGTCTGATTTGTGCGTCTTGAACAAGGCATTTCCATGTTCTCTGAGCTAGTTGAACAATGCTTTGCATACTACTATGCTCTCGTGAGTGTCGGTTCGATGGTGGGCAAAGAGAGGGATCAGCATCAAAAGCCTCTCGTGACTTGACGCTCGCCTGGTCTTCCCAACGTTCACATCAAGGTTTCCCAACGAGAACAGCATGGCACTTGATCACTCGGAGGGGTGGTATTGACATCGACACCTACACCTACACCTACACCTACACCTATACCTACATGCACCTCCGGTTACCTCTCGGTGTTGGGATGAAGGCTGAACAGACCAGGGTACCTGTTCAAAAAGAACGAACCTGTGCCTGAGCCACACATAACACGCTAGCAAAGCCTGAGTTATCGGGCTGCATCAGAGAGAGCCTTGGGTATTGTATTGACTACACAAGTGCAGAGCTTTTTTTCATGTGGAATGGATGGATGCGAGCAACCCTCTTTGGATTCGGACCGCTTACTATGAGCCATTTGCAGGATCATGCTGCCCGAGTGAGTGTTTCCCTCTCTTGATTAACTAGAAACATGGCTGCCTGTCCGTCTGGATAACTCGCCCACCCCCCTGTCACCCTGCGACTGGCAATGGCACTTGGGGGCTTGGGTGTATCTTTCAAAGGGTGCTTTCCATCCAGATGTCTCTTCCTGCCAGGTACCCGTACTTTGTCTCCAGGCACCAGAAGCAATTGAGTGGTTGCAATATTGTGTCCCCCTCGGGCTAAACCAGGGCTCGAATGCGGAACCGACTCCATCGTATCTTCTCTAGTGCCACGGGGAAACTACCTGACCTAGAGATTCTCTTCGACGCTTTGTTGATAGTTTGGGTCCACTGGGAGAGTGTGACAACTCGTTTTTTACGCTCTCTCACTCTTCGCCAAAACAGACTATTGAGTCATCACGGAAACTGTTGTCGCTTGATCGTGCCCTAAGATCAATTATGGGCTGCTTGTGGATTTCGTCAGTTTGTGGGTGAGGCTTGTTTGACGCACCAGTGTCTTGAGACTCATCTGGGACCTTGCAGGCTAAGCAAACTGTCATTGATTGATATCGTTGACTGGTAGGTTGAGTTGTCAGTGAGTTGTTGAGATGCCTGCAGCTCGGGAATTGCAGTACATTCTTGAGAGATACTCGGTTTTGGTCTGCAGGTTCTGACATTGGGCCAGTCAATGATACCTTGTTGAAAAGTAACATACAGGTTGGTATCTCCTCATAGGGTCTACTGTCACCGTCACCAATGGGCATTGTGAGTGAGCGAGTGCCTCTACATGTTCATCCCACCACTGCATTCCCTAGAGTCAACCACCAGTCAATTAGTTAGACTCGCAATTCGCAATTCGCCATTTGTCATTATCCTTCTCATTATTCCACTGTCTTCCCCCCCATGTATTTTTTGGTTTCTGGCCATTCGGTCTTTCTGTACAATATGGCCCGGTGCCGTGTGGCGAGCGCTCATTCGTCCAGCCAGACATGAACGTTGTCCCCCGGTAGAGTCACCGTCTGGGGGGTTATGAGTTGATACTCAAGAGCAAACGACAATATGGCAGGATAAATCAAGATTGACGTGGACGCGCCCACATGGGGGGGGGGG
>JABFEV010000651.1:0-18863 GCA_013618395.1 Fusarium domesticum | reverse complement strand
GGCCACCCCCTCCCCCTCCAAACATGCCTCAACAATGGTTCTCGAACGGTATGATGGCGCCCATGATGGGTGGATGGGGAGTTCCTCCACAGTTTCCTCCGCAACCACCGCCGCCCCAGAATAACTACTATGGGGGTGGTATAGGGAACGGTGGTAGAGGGGGATATAACGGGAGAGGAGGCAACAGCGGCTTTAGGGGTAGAGGCAGAGGTGGCTATGATGGAGGACGTGGAGGATGGTAGATGACTCTACAGAGGATGCAGACATGTGCACAAACCTTCGATTACGATGACAATGTATGGATTGGACAACCTTACTTCAATAATATTCCTTGACACATGAACCTTGAAATCTATCCGGCTAGCCTTTCTCTTGTTTTAGCCCTTACTCATCAATGTCTACATGATCCGCCTAATGGCCTGCTTGTCTTCCGACCTGACCTCTTTACAAACATACGCCCAGACAAGTCTCGAGCATTGTGATACAAAACAAAAAGCAGAACAGACAGAAAAAGTAATGAGAATTGGGAAGGAGAAAGGGACATCAAGTATTGCCCGTCGTAAGAAACAGTCTCTGAAGAACAGCTACAAGAGAAGCTTAAACGTCCACTTTTATCCCCTGCCAAACATGCCATGTGCTTCATAACATCAACAGCCTTTCGCATGTCCCGTGATACCTCCTCGAGCACACCAGGACCCGAAGCTTTAATCGCCGCCTAGGCTGGACGGTCCTATATGAGAGATCGCGTCCCCAGTGTACAAGACTGGGACATTCCAGAAGGACATTGATTTACCATTGTCATTCCTCAGAAGTGACCCTTTACCAATTCCAGGCCTTCCATCCCTACCCGAATAATCAAAGTCACAAATGGACGATCATCCACAAAGTCCTTTGTTGTTTGATGGAGTTTCGCCACACGCAATGCTATCCCTCGGTTGCTTGCATGCTGATCCAAGTTTATTCCGTCGTCTTGACCGGACTGTAAGGCAGTAGCCTGTTATCGGCTACGGCTAGACCCCACAGAGCTTTGGCGTTCGTGAAGGCTAGGCCGTCGGCCAGTAGCAGACCCGTCTTGCAGCTTAAGAGAGTCGAGTCGCTTCTGATTGTCTTCGGTCATGGGGTCTACCTCATCAACACGGGCCATTGGTGTTACATGAGCTCTAGATGGAGGCGCATCGGCGACGCCATTGTTTGCCTCTCGCTGAGCATTTGCTTTCTCGCTGAGGGCGGCCCATTTTCGCTCCCGGAGGGCTTCTCGAGCTGCAGCATTGTTCTGCTGTTCGGTATAATCGTGAGAGCAGTCATCGAACAGCTGGGGGTTGATTTCCATGAAGAGCTTCATGGCGTTGTAAACCATACCATGGATAGTCCTGTATCCATTAGAACAATGTCACTCAAAAGATTTGGAGCTACGTACCTGTTCCAGTGACCCTTCGAGTTTTCATAGAGGGGCGCAAACATAATGGGAAGAATGATCTCCACGTTGTCACTGACCAAGTTGCAGAAGTACTCATTGTTCCAGAAGTAGAGCGCCCGCTCTGCCACTTGGAAGTGTGGGCTGGCCACAGACTTGGCCAGCTGATGGAAGAGTGGTTCTTGAACTTTGGCGAACTCGGCCGGATCCATGACCTCGAAAATATCCTCCACCTCATTAAGAAACATGACCTCTTTGGTGCTGTTAACCTTGGGCCAGTAACGCAGGAGCCCGAGAACAACCTATCAGAAATTTAGTATTGAGGACTCTGAGAGAATCAAGGCAAAACATACGTCCTCTGTCAATGACGCATCCTTCTCCAAAAACTGAACGATACAATACGCGAGCTGCGGGTGGTACATGCTAAGGCTCTTGGGCTTGTGAAGCGGTAGCAAAACACGGGTGAGGAAGATCTTGTGCTCCTCCTTGAGTGGCAGGGCAAATCCATTGATAATGGAGCCGAGGATCTCGAGAAGTTCAGCGATTCCGTTAAAACGCTCGGTCTCGTACGTGAATTGGAAGAAGACGTTGTTGATAGATCGTCGGATGAAGGACCGGAGGTTGAGGAATTTGCCATAGATACGATGCAGGGTGGTCTTGAGGAAGTCTCTTTCGCGGGGGTCTTCCGAGTCGAAGAGCTCGAGTAGTTGCAGAACAAAGCTGTGGTCGATGTACGCCTTGGCGATGTTGGTGTTGAAGTCCTGGCTCTCAATGAAGCGCAAGAAGAACTCGTAGACGACCTGGATGTGTGGCCATGCGACCTCCAGAACGGGCTCGTCTTCTTCAGGGTCGAAGGCTTCCCCTTGGGGATTCATGGGAGGCGGAATAGGACGAAACAAGTTCTTGGCGAACATGTCGACCACCTTGGGATACATGGGTTCGGTGATAACCTGTCGGTTATTGGCGACATAGTCCAGCAGCTCATGTAGGGCGAGCCTCTTGATCTCCTTTGACTTCATGTCGCCGCTTGCATCGTTGAAATCAAAAATGACGTTACATTGATCAATCTTTTGCATAAAAAGTTCCTGACGACGATTCGGGGGTACCTCGTGGAAGCCGGGCAGCTTTTCGAGCTCGCGGTGGGCCGAGATGTCGAAACGAGACGAGTGCTGTCGTTTGGGGGTTCGGAGACCCTCGGGGATTGCGTCCCGATTATCAATTCCCCGGTGAATCAGGAGCGACTTCTGACCAGCTTTGGGGGGCGCCAGATCATGTGGCATCGTCTCGGCGGCTCCTGGCGGAGGAACATGCTAAGATTGATCAGTTGCTATCTCTACAAGCAAACTGGAAGGGCAAGAAAGGATTACGTACCCCAGGAGTAGGACTTATGACAACAGTCGGGGGCAGTCTGGAGTTAACATTACCGCCATTGGGACTCGATGCTCCCCCAGAAGGGAAGCGATCAGGGCTGTTCCCAGCCTGAGTGACATTGGACAGGTTTGAGGGCTGGGAAGCGCTGCCATGTTCGCCTCCAGTATTCGAGGGCAGTGGCTTGTTTCTAGGGTCGTTCAGAGTTGACGTCGAGGAGGAGGGGGTGAGGACAGGCGATTGGTTGGCATCCCGTGATGATGGAGAGGCGGTTCCATCTTTGTTATCCTTATTCTTTTTGGAAGACTTGCTCGAATCTTTTCCCCTTGAGAGCTGCGACGACTACATTAGTAAATGTGCCACAGGCGCGAAGACCATCAAACGCGAGCGCGAAACCTACGACTCTCTGGCTGAAGCGTTTCATCTTGCCGGATAACAGTGGTTGTGGAGGGGCGGGATTGAGACGCCCGCTATTCGAGATGAATAGACCGACCAGTGGGGCACCGGGGCAACGACGTCAGGGGTAATAAACCTCAAACGATGATGCCGATGAGGTGACTGAAGACTCCGAGCGTTGGGGAGGTTGTATTGATGGGCGATCGTCGGAATCGACTCGGGTCGGCGCGTTCAGGGCGACAAAGGCGAGGAGAGGAAGAAGAGGGGCCAGCCTGGTGGGATGGCAGTGCTTCGGCGGCCGGATCAACGAGGTGAATGGATGCCGGCGGCGGTAGAGGGTGAAGATGGCCGATTCACAGACGCAGATGAGGTACGCTGATGCAAAATTCGGTAAAGGATTCGATGAGCGATCCTCTTGCAGTGAGGCTCTCGTAAGGACAGGAATCGAGAAAGCACCAAACCAGCCAGGGTTCAGGTGTGGTTGGGAAGCTTGAGACTGGATGCCTTTGGGCGGCGGTGCAGGCTCCTTACAATGGGTGCTGGGGGCGCTGGCACTGGCGCACGAGGGACGGACGGCAGACAAACTAGGGGGCGTGTTTAGTCTGCTGCGAATGGGGATGGATGATACGGTGCAGTCAGGGGAGCGAAGTGGAGGACGATAGGATGGATGACGAACGAAGAGAAGCTAGGGCTAAAGGTAGGAAATGGCGAGAGCCAACTCGAGATGCGTGGAGTAGGAAAAGTCGAGCGGCGTCGGCGTGGCGTCGTTCTACTATTGCCGTGTCAAGGAGTTGAAAGGGTCGACTTGGTGGTTGATGTTGAGACGCTGGTAGAGGTGAGAGGGAGGTTGCAGGTTGTTAGGCGGGCTGGTAATTGGGTGAGACGGACGTGACCGCGTGAAGAACAGAGCGTAACAGCCGTTCCACAAGTTGTTAGTGGATCCGTGCAACTTTGGAGGAGGACGTTAACAGAGCTCCCCCTCATGGGCACCCAAGCACCATTCAGATCCCTTACTGGCTGGGATTTAGCTCCCAACACCATGCGCAGGCGGTGAAATCAGGCGAATGCTCACTGTTGCATTGCAATTGGAGGCTGGCCTCCTTGAGTTTGTTCTCGGGGCTGTCTCTCTATCTCTTTCAAAAGTCCACTGATTGCGCTGAGGCTGTGTCGTCAAGTTTGCCTTGTGAGCCTCGATGGGCAAGGGGACTGAGGGGTAGCTTCATGGCTTTGTACTGTGCAGTTTTGATGATATTGGCACAGTGAATGACATCTGATGGATGGCTCTCATCAAAGTTTATTTACCTGCTCGATCTTGGTCCCTATCAAAAGAGGATGGTGTCTTGCTATGTTGATAACTTCCTGATGTGTGTTGAGGACCAGGAATTGCACAACAAATACTACAAATGTCGACAGAGAAGTGACTGCTCCCACTCCTCTACGATAGCGAAGTTACAATTTTTTTATCAAGATCGCTCAAGAAGCTATTATACGCAGATTCTATGTTTCAGTGGAGGTGAATCAAAACATCCAGATATAGAATCATTGTGTATTTCAGTGACATTGGTCCATTTTCACCACCCCAAGGGCCATGCATCAGAAAGATATCAATTGCCAAGATGCGCTCTCTTGGAATTGATTGCAACTGTTTAGCCACGTGCTTCCATTCCAGCAGTGGAACATGCAATGGACAATGACAGTGTATGAGGAAGCAATTAGCGAAATGATGATCAGCCTACTCCGTAGATGCACATCACTTGGGCCCACCAGCCACGGAGAAAATACAACGGCCACCAGCCACACTTGGCCATGCAATATTTGGCACTGTATACAATGTCGTGTTACTTGGACAGTTCCTGCGTTAAGTTACACCTCACCGCATCAAAATCATTACACAGAAACGGTTCCTTTCTCCTCATCGACTACATCGCTCATCAGACGATTATTCTACTTGACGGTGTGAATTGACTAGGTGGCGTGTCGGTTTCACCTATGGTATTTAAAAGTTCCCAGGCATGGTTGGTAAATCAAGGGGCAAGTAAGCTACAGGCTTGTACTCCGTACACCCACCCAAAGTTCAAGGTCAGAAGCTCCCCATCAAGACTCCACCCACCGAGATATTTCAACTTACACCCCGTTAGACACCCAGAAATTTGCGAAAACCTCGGAGCCAGCATGGTCTAAAGTCTCGATCATGCACCCGAGTACAGTTTGAACCACCCAAATATCATACTTCACATCAACAATCACACGCCAGGGCATCAGGCTGACCTTAACAACAAAAAAATGAATTCTTCCTCTTCAGGAGACGATGACTATGATTCAGACGACATCCAGCAAAATGGCGGTCATGTCGATATACTCGATCCTTCAACCTCAGGTGCTGCCCCAAGGTATAAGATTGACCCTCGCGTCTTGGGCGCGGTAGAAATCCCAGCTGTCGTTGAAAACGTGGACCGCGCTGTAAAAGCCTTTGGCCGGGTACCGAATCTTCAGCACGTAAGTCTATGTTCACAACTCCTTCCTACCAACAAATCTGGTTCTAATGAGTCTACAGGTCATGGATGCAGGCAGGAACTCGATTCCCTTTTACTTAACCCCGGAGAGCCCGTTTTGCAAACCAATCATGTCTCATAATGCCCGTAGTCACAACGTCGTTCTCAAAATCACCGTGCCCAAAAGAACCGGCAGAAAACGCAAGAGGGGAACTGACGGGCCATGGGAGGGGGATGCAGAGGTGATCGATGCAGAGGCCCGTTCCGCATCAAAGGAGGAGGTCATGTCATATGCGCGAAAGGATGACCCCAAAGTGCTGCGACGAAAACTTGCAGACAACGTAGACAGTTACGAGGTTGAAGCTATCGGTATTATCAAGAACACCCATCGGTTTCGAGGCCTGGCAGACTTCCATTGGGACATGTCCAAATCGTCCTTTGCCAACCGATATGTCGAGCAAGTTCTTCCAGGAGAGGGTAAGTCCGTTATATGACGGTGTTGGACACGAAGTCGCTAACCCAAACGTAGTCGACAAGATCAAACAATTCAAGTTTACACCAGGTATCGACATGGGCCCGAACGTGGACATTCTTCCCCCTCCCATGTTTACTCATATGAGCCTCCCTTTTAACTACCATTACTCCCAAAACCCTTACGTGCGAGCCACGGAGGACGGGGGCACGGTCAACACTACTGCAGTCAAGCAAGTCGGTTACTTTATTGGAGCCGAGGACCCATCTCCTGAAAGACCTCAACTGGCTCCTGACTTGACAGACCCGCGCATGGTCGAGGTCATGGCCGAACTGGAGGCAGCTTTCGAGGTGCGCGAAGTCTGGACGCGTCGATCTCTTCTCAACCATTTAGGTGGCAAGCTTAAGAACTGGAATGAGCTGAAAAAGTATCTCAACTACGCCGCTTACCAGTTCAAGGGAGGACCATGGAGAGATGGCGTAGTTCCATATGGCATTGACCCACGAACCGACCCGAAGTATCGCATATACCAGACTCTGATGTTTAAGCTACCCAAGCAAAAGCGCGCACAAAAGGGCCAGACTTGGAAGTCACTGCGCAAAGTGCAAATGGGACCCCTGAAGGAGTTCTTAGAAGAACTATCAGAAAGCCATGTGTTTGACGGTGACACCTACCACACCGACGGCAAAGTCTGGCAGGTTTGCGATATCGTTGACCCATTGCTAAAGGAACTATTTGATAACGCGGCCGTGCGACCAGAATGGGACCCAAGCAGTGGCTGGTACCATGGAGGGCTCTGGGCCAAGGTCAAGGCCATCATGAAGACTAAGCTGGTGGCCATCCAATTTGATCGACGTCTCAGCAAGGAGGACTTTGCATTGACCTTGCAAACAGGAGATCAAACACCTGTCCGAGAAAACCAATCAACATTCCACCTGCCACTGCCAAACCTACGATTGACGGACGAAGAACTTACCCAATTGCGGGGACGGCAACCAACGAAGAAGAACAAGCACAAAGGCTATAGTGTTCGAGTCAGGGATCCTAATGCAGGGTCCAAGAGGGCGACAGGCCCATCTTCGGCGGCCGACTCACAAACCGAGGAGACACGGTTGCTCGATGATATGGAAGTGGCAAACGACGAGTCTGGCAGTGATGAGGACGACGAGGACGATTCTGGAGATGAAGATGCTGGGATGATGCTTCCAGGTATAGGAGAAGATGATGGTGACGCAGACGAGGAGGCCATGTATGATGAGAGTCGAATGGAAGAGGACTAAGAGCTTCTGACTCTTTTTTTGAACATGCATCGCTTCTACCTAGGCAGATAGATGATGCTAGCTTTTGGTGATTGCTCACGAAATCATCAGCTACAACAAGTGTTTGTATATTATGCATGCTTGTTGTTGCACCACTTGAGGCAACTCGAACGAATGACCCAAAATGTCTGTGTTCATGTGTTCCCTATCTAGATATCTGGGTGAGTATGTCGGTACGGAGCTACCTTAGTTAGACAAGTAAGGTAGATAGGAATATCTTATGTAGCAAGGTTAAACTTCGTATGACCTAAATCTCAAAAACTTTGGCCATTTAGACACTTCTTACCTTATTCTCGTCCCTTTCCTTCAACTTCCTCTCCGCCTGCAATACCTGTTCTGCATCTGACCAAACAGATAGGTAGGCAGGCTCCAACACACATGAATGCTCCTGCCATCCATTGTCTCGAGCAACATAAATAAGCAGTCTCCTCCCTCCCACTTTCCTCATCTTTCTTCCATTCTATTCATCGTATTCCTCCACTTCTACATTCACTCACTCCCGTCTTCCAAGCAAAGACAACTTCACAGAATATCTCACTAGGTACTTCACTAACCGTGATACTAATTGCCTACCAACCTGATCAATCTCCCGCTCTTCAAACTTCATCGAACTTGACAAGATGTCTTCGGAGCAGCAGACCACCAACCAGTGGCGGTGCAAGCCTTGCAATCGCAATTTCTCAAGCTCAGTGGAACTCGCTCAGCACAATACTACCATGCGAAAGGCTGGGTACTCGAAGCACCTATTCTGCAAGTTCTGTGGAGTTAGCTTCAAGACAGAGGCTGGCGAGATCGGTCACATCCAACTGGTAAGTTGTCGATACTCGCGTCAGACACTTGCCTGAGTTAATATCTGACTCGAAATAGTGCCATCCTCAGGAGCAGCATCTTGAGTGTCCCGGCTGTGGCGATGGCCCTTTTGTCCGTCTGGGTGGCCTCGTCCATCATATAGAGCGTGGGTGTCCCTCGCTTAACGTCACGATGCTAGAAGAACTGCGAGTGAAGAAACTCGATTTTCCTAGAAAACTCGAGTCCCTCACCAATGAACCCATCAAGGGCGACTTCAGCCGACACATGCAGTCCAATACCACAGCTCAGAGCAGTGGCGGGGTCTTGCTTTCCAGCAAGCCTGACCCTTTCTTATTCAAGAAGAACGCTTTCCATTCTTGGACCACCTCCAACGTCGGTCCCAATGCAGCGAGGAATGAGGACATGACATCTGCGGAATGGGTGCTACAGGGAAAGAAGCTAGAACCAAAAGTCCCTGTAGCCCAACGACCTGCCAGTGAGCAGTTGAAGTCATTCACACAGCCAGATCCAAGAGTGGCCATCGAGACTCTTGACCCTCATCATCCCGGGAATGCCGGCTTCAAAGTGTCTCGGTACTACTGCAAATACTCAGGGGCATTCGTTTGTCCTCGAGAGCGATGCGGGTAGGTTTAGTTCTTCACTTTATGGTCATTTTCCAACATACTGATAACACATAGAAAAACGTTCAAAAAGTCCGGCGGTCTTGTTGGGCACTTGAAATCGACAGCCCACTCAGACGTCAACTACACTTGCCCTTACTGCCTCGATACCTTCAAATCGATGACCGCTATAACACAGCATGTCGAGTCGACCGGTAGACGATGCCGCTTCCGGGAAACGGATGCGTACGGAACGTACATTGACCAGCTCACTGCGGGAATGGTGGATGTTTCCCTGGAGGGCCACGAAGATGGGACGGTCAAGTTCCAGGTCTCGAAGCAGTTCCAGCCAAAGAAATAAGAAGTGCATGAAGAGAAGCTAAGTTTCAGTCCAAGAGTTGACAAGGACCGAGTGATGGATGAGTTTTCCAGGGCAGTGATTTGACGAACTAGGTGGTATTTACTTGGTAGTTTTTAGTCGGATTTTTGGGACATGGACGGTGCTTAGCGAAGTCTAACGCTTTGCTCCAAAAGCCAAGGGATTATTTCAGAGCCTTTTATGTATCTTGGATGAATGAAGCGCTTAGTTGCTAGTTCTCCAAACACCAGTCAAAGACTTGTTTCCATCCGTGGCTTATCATCCCCAAGAATTTGTTGATGGTGTTGTGCCGAGTACAGGCTGTGACAGTGTGTGACTTGCCTAGAGTCCACTTTCTATTTTTTAGGAAGGCCCACTTTGGTCGGGACGCCGAGAACCCCTGATGACCTAAGCCGTCC
Source organism: Fusarium domesticum (assembly GCA_013618395.1). Taxonomy (NCBI): domain Eukaryota; kingdom Fungi; phylum Ascomycota; class Sordariomycetes; order Hypocreales; family Nectriaceae; genus Fusarium; species Fusarium domesticum. The sequence continues at coordinate 9,216 of JABFEV010000651.1, read as the reverse complement.
CTGCGTCGTTGGCAGTACGTACGCAATTTCAAGATGCCTTCACGACCATAATCATGTCGAATTACGAGTAATATTTTGGACCATCCCGCTGCCGACCCCCAGCCTTTCCAAGATCGTACTCCCACTCTGGTTGTAAGACACACTCTGTCGCCTTTGCCGATTATACCAAGCGCGAGTAGCCCACGTACCTACTCTTCCCTTGTCTCGACACCATAAGCCCTCGGTTCTTCGGCTTGAGACATGAAATAGGAGACCGATTTTTGGAATCAAGTTCGAACGGATATTGAAGAATTACACGAGCTGTTGTAATACCGACTCTTTCTTGTTCGGTGACTGGCGCAGGGACACCAGGGACAATACGTGCCCGTCATGGCTCGCCGATGGACTCGCAAGCTGGAGCGCGCATGCTGCGCATTCGCTACCTATATACCCCTTGTTTTCGTCTACGGATTGACAACATGGGCTGTATGGGCACTAGTGAATGTTGGTAATGCTAGTACAAAAAGCAACTGGATAGGTACGTTGGTAGACGGCGGATGACGGAAAAGGCGAACATGGTTGCATCCCGATTGCTTAGACGACACATTGCGCTTGGGGGATCTGCTGGTAACATTGGAAGACGACAAGCTAACTGGTGATATTTTCAGGTGCGGGAACATCATTAGTTGGTGTCTTACTCTATCTCTTGCTCAACTGGTCTTATACAACCGCCGTCTTTACACCCCCCGGCTCCACCACGAACGACATGGGCTACGGTCTCCTCCCTACACAGAATACACCGCAGGCGACCTCGTTCACCGTCAAGAGCAATGGCGAATTTCGGTTCTGCAAAAAGTGTCAGGCGCGCAAGCCCGATCGTGCCCACCACTGCTCGACGTGTCGGCGCTGTGTTCTCAAGATGGATCACCACTGCCCCTGGCTCGCGACCTGCATTGGGCTGCGCAATCACAAGGCATTCTTGCTGTTTCTCATATATACAACACTCTTTTGCTTCTGGGACTTCGCTGTCAGCGGAACCTGGGTTTGGTACGAGGCTCTCAGCGACCAGGAGTATTTCGATACGTTCTTGCCCATCAACTTCATCATGTTGAGTGTAATTAGTGGAATCATTGGACTGGTGGTTGGTGCATTTACGGCATGGCACGTTTTGCTTGCCAGCCGCGGCCAGACTACGATTGAGTGTTTGGAGAAGACGCGGTACTTGTCACCACTGCGCAAGACGTACAAGTCGGCCCACGACCCGGCCAACGGGCTGCCTCAGGCTGCCCAGAACTTCGTCGACTCGCAGCTCAATGCCTTGCCAGGTATCACGCGGCCAGAGGAGGGCGAGGAGCGTCGAACGCAGGAGATACCAAGGTCATACCCCAGTGACGGGTCCCGTCCGGTGCACACATCTTACGCCGAGATGGAACGAGAGCAGCAAAGGAAGCGCTACGAAGAATATCTCGACGAACAAGACTCAGACAAGCTACCCCATGCGTTTGACATTGGCTGGAAGCGCAATCTACTGCACCTATTTGGTCCTACGCCAGCGCTTTGGTTCTTCCCTATCTGTAATACGACCGGAGATGGCTGGTCATGGGAAGCAGGAGCTAAATGGCAGGAAACCCGAGAGCGCATCCGGTCCGAACGAGAGCAGCAGCGTGCACGCGAGGTCAGCGCCGGCTGGGGGACACCAGATGATGTCCCAGTAATTCCCGAAAGGCCCGAGGGCGCCGGACGACACTTTTCGCCCAGTCCCGCAGGCAACAGGCCCCTGAGCAAAGCGGACCGAGTTCTCGGGCGGGACCCAAACCTCTATGCCGACGTGACGCAGAACGTGCCCATGCGACGGTTGAGCCCCCGTGGCCGGACTCTAGAGGATGAGCTGGCAGATCTGGATGAAGGGGGGGATACCGAGTTCGACGCGGGTGCGGCAGAAGATAAGAAGGCCAGCCCAGATTCATTCTCATTATCAGCGCAGCAGCGCGAGGAAGCCGAACGACGCGCCATGGAAGTCGTTACTAATGGAGGCTGGGGTCGCGGCGGAGCCAGCGGGATGTTGCGCAAGGGGAGCTCACACAGCAGTCTTGGCCGGACAGTGAGCCCAAGATTCCACGACAAGAGTAGTGGCCAGGACAAGAATACGAACGGACAGGATAAGAACAAGAGCGTCCACGACGAAGGCGTTGATTGATGGGACAAGCGTTGACTAATGGAATAGCTGGTTATACATGCGAGTATGCTCGTATTGAAATGCGAGGACAAAAGCGGAATTGTTTTGTGCGATGGGCATGTTTAGTATACGTTTCTCCCTGATGTATTTGTATATCAATTTGAGTATTCTCGGGTCAAGAACGTTGGGTCATTATATGAACAAAGATGATTTGACAGATAAACCAAGCATTGAAATCATGCACAGCACTTACATCCCCCTTCAACGGCAAGACGAACCTTTTTAACAAGACATCAACAGCCTTGTTAATCCTCATTCACTTACCCACTCTCCCTTAACAGCGCCGCGCTTTAGTCTCCACCATTATAATCTTAGACCTTGGTCGAGGCTAATCCAACGACTTGAAGATTAGTAAAAGCTAGTTTAGTGAACCGAGCAGGGGGCAAAGGGTAACAAAGAACAAAGTCACTCGAGAGGTCGCCTTTTTAATAAAAAAAAAACTCATATAGACTCGTTGGCTATCCGCCCATCCATTCCTTATCAACTCCTAATCCTAATATTCCCCCCATCTGACTTCAACAGTCTTTGCGACAACCGTTGCGAGACAAAACGAAGAAATGGAAGCAATCAAGTCACTCAACATTGTGTTTGGGTAGGCGTTAAAAAGAGAATAGCAGATGAAAATTCCCGTGTGGCTTTATTTCTGACATGTGTGTTGGCTGGTCTATAATACGTGACTTGGTGGATGATAATTCCTTGACACCATTGGAATCCCAAAATAAACACGCAAACGAGAAGCGTGTGATAAATGCATCAAAGAAAAATCCTTTTCATTCCCTCCTTTCCTATATAGCTTGTTGCTTCCCCTCGAAAACCCGGATCCCATAAGAAAAACAAACACCAGCTTTCGCTCAACGAGGGGGGGTATCCGTCCGTCTTCAATTTTTTTTCATGCGCCGTTGTAAGACAAAGGAAATATTCATAGCCCAAGATGTGGTGTTATCCATGAGAACGGATGTTCCAACGAAGAAATAAAAGGGGAACAATGAAGAATAGAACACAAAGGGGGGGGGGCATGGTTCCGTGCCCATGGAGTAAAAACACAAGACCCCAGATTCCACCACTTGTGATCGCGCCAGGACTCTTTGTCGAATCGTGGAATAGCATGCGGGGTTTGAAGCGAAGAGATTAAATCGAGATATCCAATGGAGTCCACAGGCCTGTCCAACTGGCGGGTGTAAAGAAACACGCCAGCTCAATAGCAAGGCGTTGTTGGTTGGCATATCTGATATCGAGAAAGATGAATTTGTTCAGAGAAGAGGAAGAAAAAAAAAACACAAAATGTTGGTACAAGTCAAGCATGAATCGCTGAATCATCAAGAACTGTCAAAGCTCGTCTTCTCCGAGCTTGACTTGTCAATAGTACTTTTAGGGCTGCTGTTCATTCTGCTGAACACTTTGCCGCCCAGTCGGTTCAGCTTGCTGCTGTCCTGAATGTGACGGGGGGCGTCAATCATCATCTTCTCGCTCGAGTCGACCTTGATCTTGCAAAACAGTCGAGAGAAGAGATACTGATCGCCCTGGTGGTTGAGGAGAGGTAGGGTTCGGTAACCTTGCTTGAGATTGGTAAGCTTGGCCGTATATGTTGCCAATGGTGGCCTCTCATTATAGCTCTCGCCATCGTTGGAGAGCTTGACCGACCATCGAACAAAGATGAGATCAGGGTGCTTGGTCGTGACCTTGAACTTAAACTCGCGGTTGAAGGCGGGGTTGAAACCGTTCTCTCGAATGATCTGAGTCTGGAACTTTAGAGGCGAGTCGAGATCGGGGCCAAGGTTGGAGTCGGCTTCCCTCTTGTCGCGCTTGTCGTTGGCATGGAAAACTTCCACCTCGACGTAATGATGCATCGACTTGTTGGATGCGAAGCCGGCTGGCCGCATCAGCTGTTGTGCAGAGATGACATCGATGCTAAAGTTCACGACGGTACGTTCCTTTTTGCCCTCGGCAATGTCTGGATTGTAAGGGAGAACCTGGATGTCACGGAGTTCAGCTGGCTTGAGCACGTAGCCGGAAGAGTCTTTGCCGCCGTCAAACATGGCGCGGTTGAGCTGCATGCCCAAGTCAAACGTCTGCCAGTTGAGTGCCGCCATCTGGACACCTCGGCGCCAGTAGCTGAGGGGGTCAAAGTTGTTCGAGGTGATGCGAGTTCGGTCAGGGTACACTCGCATCATGTATCGCATGTTATGGATGTCGAGGGCCATCTTCTCCTCCTTGGCACGAGAGTGCTTCGCGAAGCTAGACTCCATGAAGGAGAAGATGTGGTTGTATTGCTTCGCATCAGCCGTGTCGAAGCCTGAGAACTTGACACCTGCACAGTAGACGCCAAGGTCACCAAGAACCTTGACTGTCTTGTTGGGCGTCTTCCTCGAATTCCTCTCGCTACTGCTCTCGTTGTCGCTCGTGCTGCTGCTCATCATGTCCTGGACCTGACCCTCGGTAATGGTGTTGACACGGGCTTTGCTGACCAGGCGGCGCGTGGAATGGCTAGGTGTAAGCATGGGGCTCTGCGGGAGGGATTGTGAAGGCATGAATGCCGAGTTGTCGGGGACAGGTCGGGTCAAGGGGGAGTTGAGGCTGTTGCCTCGTCTCCGCCCTCGAAAGTCGTTGCCGGTGACCACGGGATCCTCCTTGATTTGAGGCTTCTTCACCTTGATGAGAATACGCTCCATGAGCTCCGACGGAGAAGGCAGCTTGTCGTAAGAACCCTCCAGAGTCTCGGTGACCAGGCGGGGACCAAAAGTGCTCTTTATGATGTCGACCATCGTGGCTTGCTGGGTCGGGTTGCAGTGTACCTCGAGCGAGATCCAAAGGGGAAACTTGGACTTGTTGAATGCGTGCTTGTTGATGGTTCGCATGACCTCTCTGAAACTAATGGAACTGGTCATGGTGCGACCATGGTTGACTTCGGGCTCGCCGCCAACGCCATCCCAGCAATCAACCTCGACACAGCGGCAACCCCGAACCAGAGCCGAAATGTAGCCTTCAACACTGGATTGGCCGGCCACCTGTCTGCCGAGAAGGTATGTGTTGTGAGAGCTGGAAATGAAGTATTCATTCATCGGACGGTCAAGCTTGTACTCCTGAGACTCCTTCTTGATGGGATCGTTAGTCGGCGACGCCAAATAGGTGACTAGGGCGGCTTCAGACATGTGCTGAATGCCCTCAGCAGAATCAGCAGCGTCACTTCGGTGCTTTCGGCTGTAGCGGTAAAAGACCTTTTCCCAACCAGCTCGGTTCGAATCCACATCCTCACCCTGCAAATCACGGAGAAATGTGAGAAATTCGATCAATGTTAGGCCGAGCTCTGGGTTAGCGGCGATGTAGCGGACAAGTCTCTGGACGTCGTGCCTTTGGCTCATGCGTCGGATGAAAGCTTTGAATTCGGTAAAGTTGAGCTTCTCGCGTCCTCGCGCGTCGGAGAGATGGAAGTTGACTTCGAGAGCCTGCTGTGAGCTGTAGATGTGAAGATCCTGGCAGACACGCTTGACGGCGACGATATCAAGCTCCTCCTCGGAACAGCGAGGTCCATCGCAACCAGGTTGCATAATCAACTCGGTCTGCCAGTAACGGGCGATGGCCTCCTCGTTGAAAGACATGAGTGTCTTCATCTGGTCTTGTCGGAAAAACGTCATCGCACAGAGAAACTCAGTCCAGAGCCTCTGTGATTTGATATCGTCGGTGATGATGTGTAGTAGTTTAGGTTTTGTGTTGCCGCCAGGTGGCATATAGATGATGGTGACCCAGAAATCAGCCAGGTGCTTCAGGCCAAGTTCAAGACAGTACTGTTGAACGTCTGAGCCAGTCCTGATGTCCATAATCTCGTCAACGTGGATCGACTTTTGAGGGCGAGCCTTATCCCAGCACAGCCTGTTGGACTCTTTCTCGTAGATGAGGAAGATCTTCTTAAGATTCGACTTGGACTTCCTGGAGGTTTTGCTAACGGCACGTCCATTCTGGAGCTCGGCTGGGAGGACAGGGCCAGCCATAGTACCGGCGCTGCTGATCGAGCCATGGATGCTGTTGGCAGAAGAGGTGTATAGTACACCGTCGGTACCAGCAGGAGAGAAGATGTCATCTGGAAAGGTCTCAAGCTCTTCATCTGTATCGATAAGAGCGCTAGATTCGGGGGGGGCTGTTGCGTTGCTGTCGCTACGTCGCCTGAGGATGCTGGGGCCAACACTGCCGTCGCGGCTGGAAGGGGCAACTGAAGATTGGCGTCTTCGACTGGCAAAACGCTGGGCTTTGTTAGAGAAACGACGGATAAGGCCACCCTTGGTGACAGTCTCAGTCATTGCATTGGGGTTGCTGGTCAAGCTCTGGCCCAAAGAATTGGCGCTCATCTTCCTCGACAAGATGGATTCTGGCAGCTGGAAGCTAGAGGGGAAGGCTTCCTCCTCACGGCCTCGCATAGTTTCAGGTGAGGGCTGAACTGAAGAGTTGTTGGTCAAGGTTGTGGCGTCTGGAGACATGATGGGCGATCCTTGCAAAGAATTTGAGGCGATGGATGAGCCACTGATGGTCGACATGGGTATGGCGACGGGTTTTGTTGTTGAAAAGAAAGGCGCCTGGGCCTGAGGGTAAGATCGTGAGGATAACATGTCGGGGATAGGTAGAGGTAATGAAGGCGAAGGAGAATTGGAGTCGAGATCTAAGGTGAAAGACATGCTTGTACTAGAACTGGTTGGACTGAAGAAAAGAATGATCGATGTTGCCTCCGGAGGTTGCGTCGACATATAAGAGTAAAAGCTCTGTCAGACTTGGGGAGCCATAGTGGAATGTCGAGCCTGGAGGGTTACAATGAGAGATGAGACTGTGGGGAATTAACCTGCAGAGGCTGGTGTACCGTGGAGCAGCTGTCAACCTGGGGTACAGGCAACGTCAGAAAAGATCCCGTGGACTAGAGCAGAGGTATCGACGCAGATGCAGGGACAGACGCAGTGGGAGGCGCCGTTCTAGTGGACCGCGGTGATGTGCACACAACTCTGGCCAAGGGAGGGAGCCACGGGGGTCTGATTGAAGCAGATCTGATATGCGCAAATGTGCCAAGTTGGGTTGGCGAGTGTGGTGAGCTGGCAAGCAGTGAAAATATGCAGGCAGCTTCTTTGGGGTTCTTCTAATTCCGCGCCGAGTGGTTTGCTGTGACAGTAAAAGGCAGCTTTTGTTCGTGTCAAGGCGGGTGACTGCAGCACAGCGCAGAAAGATGGATCTATAGGTGTAGGGGTCAAGAATAGCAGGTGCCCTTCGAGGGTCACGACTGGTGGCAGGCTGAGCGACACAATGGCAAACGCGCGCTTCTGGGGAGCGGCGTAATCAGTTGAGAATCGAACGAGTTCAATAACCCAAAACTTCCAACAACGTCCGGCGCTGAGGGGGGCGGATGACGACGATTATAGTGATCGCAGGTCTTAATTGCGACGGTAAGGACAGCGTGCGGATTGCGAAGCTGAAAGAATTGAAAGAGAACTGTGGTAGAATTGCACCCAAAGCTCAAAGAGACCGGTCGTCGTTGGATTTTGAGCAGCTGGCGTAGAGCCGCGCGTGCCGGCGATAAGATGATGCTTGTAGGAGGTAGGATATTGAGCAAGTCGCTGAGTCACCCAGTTGCTGGGTGGTATCTTGGTTTTCCAGTTGATCCTGCTGGAAAGATAATTGGGCGGCGTTGCAACGAGTCGTCAAGACAAGTGGGATTGCGAGGGCGTTGTGATCGTGCTGAGGACGTTTTGGTTGCGTAGAAAATTTTGCAAAGAACAGGAGAGAAAAAAGTTGAGTATCGCCAGTTCGTCCGTTGTTGCTTCAACTGTCTAGTATTAATAACCGGGTGCTTAGGCCGACGGGCGGGAGAGCCAGAAGAAGTCGTAGGTTGTCAATGCGAAAGTTGGTGGTGGAGCGGGAGGGGTAGAGGATGGAAGAGGTCAAATAAAATGGGGGAGTCCATTTAGTAATCAGTACCCAAGGGCAAAAAGAGGGAGGGAGAGGGGAAAGGTGAAGGGGAAAAAAGCGACGTATGGGTGCAAAGGTACGTAGATCAACAGGAGCAAGGAAAATTCATACCTAGGTCAGGTACCTAGTAATTTACCTCTCTAGTGGAGTGAGGTGTATGTGTGTGTGTGTGTGTGTGTGTGTGTGTTGGGAAACAAGCTCCTCTAAAGCAGAGAGAAAAAAGCCAATTTCCCCCTAAATGGTGTGGGCAGCAACAGGCAAGGGAAACTAAGCAAGAAAGTTGAAGGTTATGAGGCGTCGCTTTGAGGCGTCGTTCTGAGGCGGGCAAAGGTCTAGAAAGCTAAAGGACTGGAGGCGTAATGAAGCGGGAGGTGTGAGCGTCTTGTATGCGTCGGCGACTGCTGCACTGGACAACACTGGGCGGCCGACTCCAACGCTGGAGCACTAGACGCTTGAGAGGAGCGGGCAGACAATCTGACTGCGTTTGAGCCTTAGAACCTTGCTTGAACCTTGGAGCTGGGGCTGGGGCCGGGAAATTATGGCGGGATGGGACGCCAGCCAAGAAATCGATGGATGTTTTTTTTTTCTTTGTTTGTTTGGAGCAACCTTTTTTTCTGGTCGGTCGAGGAGTGACGATAGTACCTAAGGGGCCCTGGGCCCGGGTCCGAGTACAATGTACAACACACACACAACGCTTTCTCTCTCACTCTCACACATAACCAGCTGTGTCTGGCATCTGATATCTCTACTGCTACTACCTAGTGTGTACGTAGGATGCACCTCCTCCAGTTCATCTTCTCATCTGCCCTGTCAGGTTCCATCTCAGCCATTCAGCAGTAATCATAACCGTGGAGCGTGGAGCATGGAGCATGGAGCGTGGAGCATGCCAGAATAGCAGACGTGGAGATGGAAGGAAGAGGGGCAGCAATAGCACAGCCGGGCTTCCGGGATACGTGTGTATGCGGCGTAGAAGGCTGTACTGTGCAACTTCTTGTTCTGTCTTCCTTCTCCCATCTTCCCCTCTGTGGAAGAACTGTAACCGACCGGGGTGGGCTGGGGAC
>JABFEV010000650.1:0-13833 GCA_013618395.1 Fusarium domesticum | reverse complement strand
GTTGAGAGAGGACCCCCAACGTTCAATTGGCAATCAGTCATGCCGAGGCCTGTGGGCTCTTGTCTTCCTCTCTGTCTTTTGCAGGGTTGGAGCTTGAAGGCCATGGAAGCATGGGGCATGGGGCATGGAGCATGGGTTATGAGGGAGCCATGAGCCATGAGCCCTGGGTGTGGGAGAAATTGACAGACACTCCCTCGAGTTTCTTCTTCATCGTCATCCATTCACTTTATTCTTGTTGTTTCGTTTGGTTATATTAGTCCCTTTCGTCGCCTCGCTTTTCCTCTCCCTGCACCCCCTCTGCCGCTCTCTCATCCGCTCTGTATATTTATCCCGCTCCCGTCGACACAATTGACCTCCAATTACCATGGGAATGCTTGAACTTCCTTGATATCAACCTCTAACCTTGTCGATCTTTACACATCAATGTCAATATCCAAATCACGCCTTATCACTGCCGATCAACATCGCACCGCTTCTCACCTGCCCGTATAACGCTTCATCATCTGGGGGCTTACACAGAACGGCACAACAAAGTCGACATCCTCCATCACCTCCCTCTGTCTTCTCCTGGCCCTCTTTCTCATCTACATACCTGCCTCTCAAGCATCTCCATCACGTACTCGCTTTGCAATGTCAATGGATCTAGAAATCTTGTCTTCAACAGGGCAAAGCCCCGCCGCATTTGTAAGTCATGATCGCAAACCACGCTTGCGTGGGTTCCGTGACACCATCCCTAGCTAACAATCCCCTGCCTAAAGCACAATTTTTCTAGGCTTCCCACTGAGCTACGGATCAAGATATGGAACTATAACCTCCCACAGATTCGTCTCGTATCTGTTGAGTGCGGATCAAGCTGGCCTGGCCGTTCAGACTCGCAGTCATGGACCTCTGGCTGCACCTCGTCTGCGCCGATCCCCGCGAACCTCCATGCCTGCGCCGAGTCTCGCAGCGAAACTCTCAAGCACTATCAGCTCCAATTCGGCTTCGCCCGCGGCCCCGGCCAAGTCTTCTTTAGCTCCGAGCGCGACATCCTCTACTTTGGCCCCCGCGAGGGCTACATGGCCGCCGATTCCCAGTTCCAAACGTGCACATCCATGTGCGACCCCGACGAGCTCGCTTCCGTCCGTCGCCTCGCCATCAACGACGCTCTCTTCTGGATCGACAATACCTATCGCTCCATGACGGCCGCAAGCCTCACAGTCGAGCTGTTCCGCCGCCTCCAAACCCGCATGCCTGGTCTTGACGAGGTCGTCTTTGTGCCGCGCGAGGACGAGCTCTTCGACGGCTGCTACGTCGAACCCAACATGGTATACGTTCGCATGGCGCGCCAGATACAGACAGCTCTTGCGACCCTGTGCGAGCAAACCCCTCACTGGACGCCGCCCTGCTGGAGGATCTTGCCATTGAGCACATTCCTGACGCAGGACCAAACTGTCTAAATCGATACAGTGGATGCAATTACCAGATTGAATTCTCACTCATGGAGGAGCAGCCCGGCAGGGCCGCGTCGAAGCCTCACTAAGCCTGGATTAGAAAGGATTCAACAATCCGCTGCATGACTAAAATAGCTGCCTTGGAGGCATGATACCCAGAGAAGCAGTCATGTCCAGTCACACATAATTCCCCCCGATACCCTACAGACACCACGTATTGTCTAGTTAAAATGCGAAAAAGACGGCATGGGAGTTGCAGACTCGGAGTAATAAGATAGGTTATCAAAAAGGGCGTTGAAAGACACGCCTCTTTTGCCCAACCTACACTCTCACTCTGCATCAGATCAGGTCAAGCAATCAGCGCCACTGCTCATCGACACCCATCACGTTTTCGAAACGCTGGCCGTTTAGTCCTTATTATTTTCTGGGATAGAAGCATCAACTTTAACCACTCACATGGAACGCTGTTCAAAAGCAACGAGATTGACGACATGCACTTGTTTTGGACGGCGACATACAAGAAAAAGGACAGCACGCCGTCAACGCGGAGGCTTTGTTTGAGCATAGGATGCCCGTCTGGGGGGCTCGTGTCACAGTGTCACGTCGGGTAGGACGAGACAATCGGCGGTGTACAAAACGAATCAGGTTACCCAAAAAGAGCCATTGAGCATCATGTAGCCGTGATTTGACTAGAAGAGAAGGGATGAGTAGTAATCGGAGCGAAGGAGGCTTCGATGTGTATAGTAATCGTCGAATTCACAATCTCCAAAAGAGGGAGGTCATAACCCAAAGCCAATGCTATAAAACTAGTATCTAACGCCTGTCCATGATAATTTATGTGCTTATTGTGTGTCTTGGTTAGGTCATCCGGTCTGTAGGTTCCGATCCGATCCACATGCTTGTATCGTCTAATCGTTTCTCTTCCTTCTCTCACCGACACCGATTCTGCAGGCTCTACCAAGCATATACTCTTCAAAGCATGAGGCCGGGACGGAAGGGGGCGGTAAATCTCATAACGTGCCGTATCGAGTTGCGGAGCGAAGGCACATTATTGTGTTGTGTTACCGTACAGGCTCGTTTCCAGACTTCATCTCTGGACATCGTCACCGCCAACGCCTAGGCCAATGCCCTTCCGACGACCCCTAAGCAGCGCCTCGAGTGCAAGCCCCATGGCCGGTAAATCGCCGAGCATGGTGATGTGTCCACGTCCAGTGCATACCCGACCACCGCGGACGACCGCGTAGCCTTCTGGCAGCATGGCTTCCTTGGCCAGGACGACGCCGTCACCTGGGCGGAAGAGAAGGTCATCGTAGGCATCAGCGTGGCGGATAGCGTCTCGGCAAGTCACCTGGGCAGCGTACACGGTGGGTATGCTCTTGCCGTAGAGCACGGCAAGCGGCGGATAAGCGTTCATTTCTTGATGTGATGGTGAATGAGCGAGCTCGGAGCGGAACTTGCGCGTCCTGGTGAGTGTCCGAGCAAGATACTCAAGGTAGCGTTGACGTTCAGGGTCCGACGGCAAAGCTTCGTCATTCTGGGCAGGATGACCGCCAAGCTGTGGTGCTATTGGGTTGCGGTCTCGGGTAGTCGTTGTAGTAGGAGGAGGCTGTTTGTCATTCTTGACGCTGTTGGCACGTGAACGGAGTGAGTTGGAGAGTAGAGACGACAGAGAGGATGACTCTTGACGGTTGTAGGCCGGTAGAGATGGGGCAACGCATGGACTCAGGTTCCATCTGGCCCATTCCTGAGGGTCGTAGAAGTCGATAGGGTAAGATTCGCCCGTGTTCTTGTCAACGAAACAGAAACCATCCTCTGGTAAGAAGACAAAGGTTGTCCGCATGCTAAAGTTAACTTTTGCAGTGAGAAGCTTCTCGTTCAGGAGGACCACATCCCCGTGACGCAAGGGGTTTAGAATGTTGATGCACCTCTGGGGTGTGCCGCAGTAGAGAACGCCAGAGAAGAGGTCGGGGCGCTGGTTGACTGCGTGGCGTGTGATGATGCCACCAAGGCTGTGGGAGATAACGAGAGCACCACGGGACGCCGCTGGCACACTTGGCTGGTTTGATGGTAACGTTTGCAGATGCTCTTGTAGCTTACGTGAGAGTAGCGGAGGACTGAGCCGCCAATCGTAACCGTAATCCCAGACACGCAACTTGCCTGAGCGGGCATTTTCGCAGGAGCGAAGCTTCTTGAGGAATTTCCGGGATATGTCAACGGGTCCAATGTGCTTACACATGCCGTCGGGAAGAATTGTCTCCTCCATCCTTTCCTCATCTTCATCCTCCAAGCCAACTTCGAGGTTAGCTTTGCGCATGTTGAGGCCTAGTTTGACAGGAGCCCAGAGTTGGTGATGAGGGGGCTCAGCTGAGCGAAGAATAGAACCTCGATAACCACCCATGATGACGATATCTCCAGTGAGATGTTCCAGTACCCTATCAAGCGCGGTTGACGGGTGTTTGGAGCTAGCGTCGGACTCTTTGGAATATCGTGACTGGGATCCTAGGGCCTCTGAAGACTGTAGGTTATTGAGAGAATGTGTTGATTTTTTGGACTGATTGTAGAGCTTCGGCAAGCTTGGCATCTTGAAGTTAGGAACATCTGGAAGACTGTCCTTCAAGGCCATGAAGCGAATGTTCACCATCTCGCGGACATCCTGAAATGTTTCGTCGTCACCGAGAGAAGAGGCACGAGAGAGATTGTGGTACAAAAGGGCGTCATCTGATGTTACCCGACGAAGCATCTTAGGACGCGAGGCCGAAACAGCTGACGAGTTTGTCCTAATTACGGCCGGCTGAGCAGGAGAAGGCCGCGATCGGATCGGAATAGGCAAATTCAAATTCGCCGGAGCTGAAGTAGACGGGGTTCTAGAAGTCTGGTTCTGGGATGTTGATGAAGGCTGACTGAAGTAGCCTGTGTTATTAGTGGTGCTCCTTTCCGATAAGCTGGAGAAGAAAGACCCGGGCCTTGAAGGCAATAGATGTGCTGGTGAACCAAGAGAGGGAAGTGCTTTCGATATCCGTCTCCAAGCCTCCTGACCTGCGGATCTGGACCTGTGTCTACTGGTTCCCAAAACACTTCCCAGAATGCCACCAGAGGCTGGGCTTCGAGATCCCTGGAATGCAGGCAACATAGGCTGGACTTGCCATGGCGAAGGCAGGGCATCCCGGGACAGTTCATCTTCAGGCGACTTCACACGGGGCTGGATTGGATGAGGAGCACCATGAACCGGAGATGTGGCCTCGGGAGACGATAACAGGTCCGGGCTCGAGTCGCCAGCGCCGTCTGCTGGTATATCGAGGTAGTCATCGATAGACTTATCCAATGCAGCCGCCTTCTCAGCAGCGGGAGTATTTTGAGATGCAAGGTGCCGAGCAGTTGCGCTTAGAGCAGGTTGCAAGAGTGCCTCGGCTTCGTCCTGGCTATGGATGATGCAATCACCTTCTTGGAGACCCAAGACATCTGGCGTCCTTGTGTCGTAAGCGGGCGCAATGGATGAGTTGCTCTCCATGGCTCATCAGTTGCGACGACTGAATCTTCCTGCTCAGTATGGACCAAAGAAGGGTACGCGAGATCCGTGCGAGGTTAGAGAATATGTTTTGTAGGGTACTATAACGTGAAGAAATTTAGGGCAGAAAAGAGATAAGGTGCACTTGAGACTTGTACACTAGGTAATGGTACTTTTACACAAACTGTGGTAAAGAATTGATGAGAGAGAGAGGAAGAGGCAAGGCAAGAATCAGACGTAGAAGACTCTTCGGGACAACGATAGTGGAGTCTATGGGAAACTGGGTGTGTCCGATTATCGTCAAAAGCTTGTGAAAAGGACCCTTATTGACTCTTGCACCACGCAGGGTTGGCGAGCTGGACCGGACAATTGGTGGATGATTGCACCTTGTCCGGAACAACCGGGCGTGGATGGAGCTGGGGTAAATAGAGGGGCGACCTCAATGTGTATCGGCGTGGAATCTTTTCACCTGAAGATAGGCGGCACAACAGCAAGGAAGGCCAGATTGGGTGCCGTACGTTTCTGTCTCGTATCAGTAAACGAAGCCGAAAAGGGGAGGTTAGGATGGTAAGATAGCTCTGACCTAGGGTTCTATTTTAGCATGGCCTCAAAGCTGACGTTATTTGTGAAAAACAAGCATTGGCCTGAATTGACGCTGACCTCGATGAGGTCATGACATACATAATTCCAATGGTAAGAACTAAGACACGGAGCAGTCGGAGCCACAGAAACGGGAGTTTCGGAGGAGGATGCCCAATTGGCAGCCGAAAAGGCGTCTGGGGCACACGGAGCTTTACGCGGGTCGAGAGCTGACTCCAGGGCTAGAATAGGGCGGAGAGGCTATACAGGGACCGAGGGGCCGATTGGATTGGGCGACTGGGCACCGGACAGGTGGAGTGGATGAGGATACAGAAGGATTGGCGATGATCAGATGTTCAGCTTGGAACGTTCATTGATGTGTTGAGGTTTGAGGTTCTGCGGCTGAGTGGTTGGTGATCGACGAACGAATGCCTAGGGCTTTCCTCATCTCTCCAGCTATTGGGTAATGCTACCCAAGCTGACATGAGTGACCCTTCCTTCCTGTTTGATTCGCATGATGGTTACTAGCATTGATTGCGTTTGGTTTGTGTCAAGGGAAGTACTCAGCCTTCCAATGCAGTTAATGTGATGAAGGAAAGTCGTACTGGGGTTAACAGGGGCATGGAAGGAGCGACTTCCTCTCATGGAAGGTACCCAGAATTTTCCAAATCACATGAAACAAGGGGCATGTGATTATGGAACCTCTTAGTTACCAACCTGGTAGGTACCTAGATACTTATGCAGGTAGGTCGCTTTTACTGTGCTGCATATAATTATATTTTGAGATAGAGAGGATAAAAAACTTCCTCATGTTTATTTAGAGAATAGCCTATTCACAAATGAAGGATCTTTGCCGCTTACCCATGATCATCACCTACCAGTTGGGAAAAGAAAAAGCCGCGAGGGCCGTGTTATCCAAAACATCAACGTCATACAAAGCTTCATCGGCCCCGGCAGCCGGATCCGAAGTGGGGTACTTGCCGCAGGTGCCCACTCTCCTGGGCCAGAATGTAGTCATCATCCAATTTGAAGTGCCAACGTTGCCTCAGTACTAGGCAACTAGGAAGTTTGGTCTACAGTACGGATAGCTCTGCCCTTCTTCAACTGCTCTTTGACGCCAATTGTAATTGGATCTTAACTTCACACACCTTCAATCCCATTCATCATCTCCTTTGACGGCTTTCTCATCATGTCCACATTCGAGCCCCGATCTCCCTACTCCGACTCGGAGCTCGCCGCACTGTACCCTCCACAGCTCCAGCTCCAACTCGTCCAGGTCCTCCTCCGTCACGGCGAACGGACTCCCATCACCGCCCGCTTTCAATCCACCGGCCTTGCTCCCTTCTGGCCCTACTGCTCTGCCGCACGCCGCCTCACCAGTGCCATTCTTGACCCCTCTGTCGCCGACTCTTCTGTCGATCCTGCAAAGAATCCCGGCCTCACATCTCTCGAGTGGAAGCGCCGCCTCGAAACCTTTGGCCACGATGACTCGCCAATCATAGCTACCGGCCCTGGAGCTGAGCTTGATGCGATTTGTGACATGGGAATGCTAACAGATCGAGGCCGTGAGACAACATTTGCTCTTGGTCAACGTCTCCGCCATTTATATGTTGACCAACTGCGTTTCCTCCCCAATTCTCTTAATGCCGACTCCGATACCTCGTCCTTCTATCTCCGCGCCACCCCTATCCCTCGAGCCCTCGACTCTCTGCAACAAGCTTTCTACGGCCTCTATCCGCCCACCAACCGTGCTCCAGGGCTCGCACCGCCCGTCATTCTTACACGTTCTCCTGCTGATGAAACGCTTTTCCCCAACGATGCGAGTTGTAGACGTCTCGCTACCCTGGCTCGCGCATTTGCCCAGCGCACTGCCGAACGATGGAACGACTCGAAAGAAATGGACTACCTGACCAAGCGTATCGGCAAGTGGATGCCAGACGACAATCCTCGTGTTGCCGTCGACTCTCACCCTCGTCTAAGCGGCATCATGGACACCATCAACGCGACCTACGCCCATGGCCCGGTCACCCGACTGCCCAATGAGTTTTACGACCCCGAGGTTAAGCGAATCATCGAGACAATTGGAGTGGAAGAGTGGTATGCGGGCTACCAGGAGAGTCAAGAGTACCGAACGCTCGGTATTGGAGGTCTTCTCGGTGACGTTGTCTCCCGAATGGTTGGCAGCGCCGAGCATTCACTCGTGAAATCGGCCGGCCCATCGACTGCGGTGTCTTCAGTTCGCTTCGGCCTCAGCGGCTGTCATGATACCACTCTTGCAGGTGCGCTGGCCAGTCTCGGCGCCTTCGAGAACGAAGCATGGCCACCTTTCACAAGCCACATTGCCATTGAGCTGTTCCGCCATGCCAACGCGCCCTCTCTGCCGACACCTACAACGCCCAAGCCCAGCAGCGGAGTTCTCTCATTCTTTGGTTGGGGGGGCAAATCTCCTGCCACCAGTGCTGGAGCCCCTCCCCCAGGCATCGGGCGGAAGAAGACCCCTGAACTGACTGATGATGAGAAACTGCACCTGCAGGGCTACTACGTACGTTTGAGATACAACGACCGCCCTGTTACTATTCCTGGATGCAAGGCTGCTGGCAAGCATCTTGAAGGCGATGAATCCTTTTGCACTCTGGTACGTTGCCCTAGACAGCAGTGTTATTGACGAACATTTACTAACCTCATCCTTTGTAGGAAGCATTCAAGTCTATTGTGGATAAATTTACCCCTCAGAATTGGAAGCAGGAATGCCGTGCAAATCTGAATGAGCCCGCGTTTCCTTCAAAGCCGGAGCCCGCAGGTTACTAGGCCATATAATGGATAGAGAAGACGAACAAGACCTTGGACCTAGATGACCGATGAGGCGCGTATGGAATTTGGGCGGTTTACAACTTTATTATAACGAAAGGGTACGCTTCAAGAGAATCTCTTGACTGAGGAGGTACAAAACAGCTTATGTCATTGAAGACATAGACGTGTAATGATCACTTGTAGTCCCTCATTTTACCTGTTGTGTTATTGAAAATTGTTAATGTATTTTAAAAAGCGCACCAGATGATTACTCTCATCATACAAGGAACCAAGCCACCTTAACATGTTGGTACAATTTCATGATGTACTCAACACACGAATCATGGTTCATGACTGTTGTCCTACAGCCTTCCTGAACTTCACGTTGAGCGGACCTCCAGTCCAGATCAGCTGGGGAATCGCAGATACAAACGTGACAAGCCCCATACTCCAACCAACAGTCCCCCAACCAGCACTGTCCCTGATCATACCGCCCATAATGGGTCCGAGAAGAGTCCCTCCCGAAAATGCCATGTTGTAGAGTCCGTAGGCCTGGGCATAAGGCCCTACACCGGAGCCATCCTCGTCGTCTTGGATAGCCCAAGTGATTTCAGCCATCAAGGGCCCGAAAACGCAGGCCAGAGCAATTCCCACACCAACCAGGAGCCCACACAGAAGGATCTTGTGCTCGATCTTGTTCTCAGAGACAAATCTCATACATATTAGAAATGGTGACGCGAAAAGGAACCCGAACGTGGCAAGCCACTTTGGCCCATACCGATCACCTATAGATCCGATAAAGGGACTGAGGAAGGAGGGAAGGATGATGGGGAGAAAGATGAGGCCTGCGCCAATCGAATCCCAGCCAAATACGTCATGGCAGAGAAGCGGAAGTGTGCTGTCGAATGAAGTCTGGATGAGGGCTTGCACAAGAGTACCCCAGAGGGCTGCGAGAAGGCGAGGCTTTCTAAGAAGGAGGCGCAAGGTCTTGATAGGTGATTGACTGGTTTTGACGATTTCATTAGGTGTTTGCGTTTGCGTTTGCGTTTGCGCCTGCTGTGCTTGGCCTTGTTCGCTAATCTGCCTCTCTTCCAGGCGTACACCTTTGGGATCATCACCAGATGCGGTTTCCGTTGTACCGAGCCATCGCTTAGCCTCCTTGACTTCAATTATGACCAACCGTAGAATGATGTCAACGGTAAGTAGCCCAAAACACATGGCAAAGACGGGATAATAACCTCCCTTCCCATACACCACGCCACCCAGAAGCGGTGCCGTGAGAATACCCAGACTAGACGCCATGCCGACCCAGCCCATAGCTTTGCCGATGTGGTTCCTGTCTACGGTGTCGACGACCAGAGCAAGACCGACAGTCCATGTAAGAGAAGCGGATATGCCCTGCAGAGCACGGCCGATGAGAAACAGGGCGAGGCTTTTGCCCACACAGAGGAAGACTGTTGCGCCAGTGAGGAGCACAAGACCGATGAGCATGGGTACGCGACGGTTCTGAATCCTATCCGCAAGATATCCCCAGACAGCTGTGTGTTGGGTTAGTTGCCAGCCCAGACATGCGATGATGTGATACAGGAAGAAAAAACATACGAGAACCAGCCAACAACGCAGCGCCATAAACGGCCAAAGATACAGACACCCAGTACTGAACCCGACCCTCTCCAATACCGACACGGCTCTCGAGAGAAAATGGAACGACAGGTACTATGACTCCGTAGAGAAAGATATCGGTGAATACGGCAAAAGAGCAAGTTGTAACGATGAGACCAGCCGATGACCGAAGTTTGAGCAGCGCTGGAGATTTACTCTGCCGCTGCCATGGCCACTTGACGATGCCCATTGTTCCCAAGACAGGATAATTCTGAATCCTGACTTGAGATCCAACGAGAGTCGAGGGGTGAAGGAGAAGGCTTGACGGTTGTTATGAAAAAAGACGGTATATCCGTCATTCTTTCTGTCGTCGATTTTAAACACCAACCTTTTTTTTAACCCCGCCGGGCTCGGAGCCCACGCACCCCGAACATGGGGCTCAGCATAAGAAATTGACATGACTGATCAAAGATGGGGAACATGAAAAGTATAGAAGGGTGAGTATTTGGCGTAATGGTCATCAAGATGAGGGTTGGCGTGATGACTATTGTCAGTTTATGGATTAGATACCGATCTTTCGTCACTGTTGGCCGAAGTTGGCCGAAGTTGTTCGCCGAAGCAGCCAACAATTCCTTTGTACAAGCGGTGTTAAAATCAGGATTAATAATAGCATCGAGATTGATTGATGTTATTGTTAGGAATGCATCAAAACTGGTTCCTGGAGCTTAGGGGACGTGATCAGCTCGACACCAAACCTAGGAGCTAGGAAGTAGTCTGAGGAGCTCTCTGAAGTCTGTCGCCTCGAAAGGCTACATGATGCCTCGTATCATATTCCCACAAGTCTGTGATATCGCCTGACAGGCAAGGGAAATCTTGTGATAGGATACCAACAACAGTCAGAGTGCGGTATCGATCCATGGAAGATAGTATAGTTTCTTTGTAGTTGTCAAGAAAGTTTAGAGTTTTGGTATATATGATGTGCTTCAATCATAGCTTCAATCGTAGCAGGATGTTAGAAGAATGAAACAGAAAGGTGGGCAGATCAGCGTTTTGTACCTTTCCCTCAGACCTTCATCTCCCCGTTGCAGTGCGAAGATATAGTCGATGCGAAAACCTGACAAATTTACATCCAGTTATATGCTTAAACTGTTGGCTTGACTGACTCTGAGGACTAATCTGATTGAGGTAAGAAAACTGTATTGAGGGTGCATCTAATGTAATGTGATAAATTTACACATGGGTCAGGTATGATGATGATAAGGTTATTCAGGGCGCAAAGGAGGTTATTTAGGTAAGCTCCTGAGGAGATCACATGATCATGTCCTGACATGGAACCTCCCATAAATACCTACTACAACTACGTTGTAAAACAGCACACTCGTAATTTTTATGATGAACAGAAAGATATCAGTCCCTGTCATTGCAGCAAAGTAAAAGTCTTAATAACTTGACCCGTCTTTAACGCCTGGCATATCATGGACTTGTACAAGGAAGCTGATGAGATGTAATATCCACGGGCTGAAATTTACGGGTGAATTTCTTCACCTTTTGCTTTTCTTTTCCTACTACTATATGCTTACGCTTCCTGAGTAATTACACAGTAGCATGCTCATAGAACAAGTCGAGTCGAGGATGTATTTGACCCATCCAATTTGAAGTCTGAGACTGAGCAGTACCTAAAAAATCAATATGAACCCCTAATCGAGGTAAGAACTAGCCATCCATGTGGGGGCACGTAGGCCAAGGAGCTGCAGCTTAGCCCCACGATGGTGCGTTCTAGCGCTTGCCCCTTCCCAAGATTTGGGGAGCTAACCGGCAGCTTGCTGCACCTTCCCCGGGACTCGAAGAGATGTATCACATTTTCGCAAGGCTGTCTCGTCTAATCAACTTGACTTGCTTCTTGGACTTCATCCTTACATCCTCAGCAGCTTCACATCTACTACGCGGCAGCCATCCATCGACGTTGGGCGTCACCATGGATGAATGATAGGCTCATCCTCTTGGGCAGCACCCTGTCCACTGCTGCACCTGGCAACAGCCTCATCATGCATGTGTCCATCGCTTCTTGTGGGCGGAATGCACACCATGAGCACAGAGCGCTGGGAGGTCCTGACTTCTCTTGGTCGTATGTGGTTCGCAATTTACCTCGAGCCATGAATTTAGGGGTTAGCGACGGTTGGGGCCGTCTGCAATCTCATATATCTGATGAGCCGCTTGATTTCCATCACAAGGGTGTCGGACCCCTGATTGTCAGTGAGGGATAAGGGATTTGACCTGAGCAGCAGGGGCCACAGCGAGCTCCTGCCATGTGTCGTGTTGTTCTCTCATCAAATGAAACGTCTCGCAGGCCTGGTCGATCATTTAGCTTCCTGCAGCTAGTTATGTGATATGTAAGTGGCATAGTGTGAGACCCAATGTCGACAAAGCCTGGGCTGTCTTCTCAGGTGATTGCGGTTCACAATATCAAGACAACTCAGATGCTTCAAGAAAAGAGAAGAGGAGATAAGTGGGACACCCAGCATGCGCTACCAGTTGAGACGAGAGAGGGCACGAGACGACAAACAAGACGAGACGAAACGATCAAAGCTCAACAGGCAAATCCCTACCACTGAACGGAAAATGAAAGCAAAGGGTAGCATATCACACATGGGAGGTCTTTCGTGGAGATCATGAGGAGCGTGCATGTTTGGGTCTACTATCGTGCCATCATTTATCCGCACGATCCTTTATCTACCAGCACACACATACGGGAGCTAGCGACTGTGGTCCGCTGCACCAGTGAAATGCTGTGCCGCGGTCCGTACCATAGCAAGCTTGCAAAGGCCAGCAGAGGGAGTCAATCAGTTGGCTTGTGACATAGTCGGGTGGCATCTCTGCATGTGGGTGGTTCAACGTCGCTCATTGCTGATGTCGTCATCAACAGTCCACAAGCCTGGTGGAAGCATTCCTCGGTTGGCGTTGTTTTTCTTGCCAGGGAACAAAGCATCTCTCATGTTTGCAAGGGACGACGGGGGGAAAAAGCCTGGCCTACAACGGCGTAATGAAAGGACTTGACCAAGCATTTGGCTAGCGGCAAGTGCCCTGACTAAAGTAGTGTCACGTTCAGTGTCACTTATCTGAGGTATCATCGAGGTTATATTGTCGATGGAGCCAATGTCGAGGCTTGCCGACCCTCAGCCCTTTTGCTTTCGGCTTTCAAATTTCTCCTACTTCTCCTGCTGCCTCTCCTGCTCCTGGCAGATGATGGTTTCAAGTCAGATCCCCCTATCTCTCCGGTTGGCCATTGCAGGGTGGCCATTATGAAGCTGACTCCATTGTCAGTCAACCAGGTTCACAGTTTTTGTTTTTCTCCGACTGGGGGAAGCAGGTAGACCTGGATAAGTACATATGAATTCAGAAGCTTGCAAATGTGAGATCTTGTCTGTATTTGATTATTAGCCCAGTACAAGAAGGCGTATGGAAGTCCAAGTCGAATATGACCAGGTGAGGTGCCTGTAGTGGTCTATTCACACGATACATGAATACCATTGACAATTGAAGGGATAACTTTACCTTACAACAGCAAGAGCACAGTCCACCTACAACTAGAGATAACCCACTAGAAACTAGAAAGCTTCAGGCGCCCCCCCCCCCCTCGAAAGAACCTTAGCCGCGCCCCCTTCTGTGTTTCTGTGAAGTAGGTAGGTAGGTAGGTACGTATCCATTATCAATCCACCCACCATCCACCATTCACCCCCTCCCCCTCTTCTCTCTATTCACAACAACGAGTTCTCTGTACTGTCACGAATCAACGCTAGAAATCTTGCAAGAAGCAACTTCTTTTTCTTTTGTTCTCCTCTACACTTTCTCTCCCTCGCCATCCTATCACAGTTCACCATCACAAATTTTCTGTTTCATCTTTTTGATTCCTTGCATCTGCACTAG
>JABFEV010000649.1:0-10205 GCA_013618395.1 Fusarium domesticum | reverse complement strand
TGTGTTCCTTATATACTAAGTGATCGGTTGATTGATCAGTGAGGCTTTCCAATAATCAGTACTGATTTATATTGATCAGTGCTGATCGATGGTTCTTGGCACTGATTAATGTAAGTCCGTGGCGGGGTGGTGCAGTGCACGTGATCTTTCTCTGCAGGTCACATCCTGGTCGTGACAGTTACCCTCTACGCGGGCTATTCGCCGCGGTCGCCTCTAAACCTTATAGGGTCTAGAAGAGAAGCTCGGGGTCGTCTCGTAATAGAAGGGGTATTAATACCGGGTTATATAGTAATAGTTAGGGTGGTTTGTTCCCTAGCGTTCTTTAAAAGGGCTTCGACTATTCCTTCTAGTTCTTAGACTCGTTTATTCTACGAGTTTATTATCTGCTGCGCCTATAATAGGATAGCGGCGCCTTTATTCTTATTAATTATATTAGGCTAATAGTCGTTTATTTAGTATCGTTTATTTAGTCTCGTTTATTTAATCTCGTTTATTTAGTCTCGTTTATTCGGTCTTATTTAATTAAACTCTCTTAATATATAAGGGGCATACTACGCAAGGAATTTAATAAGCATTATCTATTGAGAGAGTTAAAGAGAGAGAGAAGCAGTCGAGCTCCTTAAGATCTTAGTAGAGTTTTCGGCAACAACCCCGCTAAATAAGCTCTCTAGATTAACCCCCTTTTATCCGGTCAGCCGAGGCAACGCCTTAGTCACTCGTCGAGACGCGACGCGTGTAGGTTGCCCGGGTCTTGCGGGAGCGTCATCTCGTCTTCTTTTAAACACATTCCCAAGGCACCATCTGCTATACATTTGGGTCCCGTCCCGCCTCCTGAAGGATCTCCCTCACCCGAGCATATTGCCCTTTGTCCTCTCTCTCCCATCTCCCACCATTTGGAAACACTACTTTCCGTAACCTATTGACCCATGGTACTAACGGTTGATAATAGGAAGTGAAATTCTCCTCGGCGGTTTTGATGAAGTCACCTTCATGAGATACTTGTCCTTTTTTCAGGTTTGCCAGTTCTCCCGTACCAACATAATTCCACTTATCAAATTCTAGAACGACCCTGGCCTTGTCTGCCCCGTTGTAGTGGATGCATATCCAGAACAGGACCCAGAAGAATGACTCGAGATCGTGCATGAAGGAATGCTGCTCGCCTAGTAGCGCCCCGATTGCCATGAAAGCCCTTGTTCCGGTTTTCCCCTTCGCTCCTGACGCAGCCTCTCGTGATTCTTTGATAGCCAGATCAAGGTCAATCAAGAAAGCAGGCCACGAGGGATTATCATCATCCTCGTTGATCATAAGATTGTTGACCGAGATGTCTCTATGAAGTAAGCCTGCCTTGTGCAAAGACTCGTGTCCCTCAATGCAGCGCTCGAACGCCGCCAGCAGAGCCGATCGGGAGCTCGCCTTGTAGATGGGTATTCCATAGTCTTGGAGAATGATACGCCGATGTACCCGATTTGGTAGTGTGCTGATGGCCTTCGTTGGAGATATGGAACAGGATCGCTTGCTAGAAGGAGGATGGGCGCCAGTTTGGCTAGATGACCGCTTCCTGCCGGCGCTGGTGCTGCTGCGCCCTTCCCTTGATACGCCAGATGCGATGTTATTCCGTGGCATTGGGCGTGGCAGGCGGTAGTTCGCAGCTCTCCTGATATCCACACCACGCCGAGTATTGTTCTGAATGTCGTCGTCTATGCCGTATATCTGGACTACCTCATGGTGATAATACCGAGCCAGATTGATGACTCCTTTATTAGTCGCTTCACGTAACAGGTCGCCTTCCTCATCGCGCTCTGGGTATTGCCATGAATCCTTAATCACAAGCAGCATCTTTGGCTGGCTTTCGGGATGAGCTTTCCAACATGTCGTTGCTCGACCAGCTATGCAGCGTGCCCGCTGCATCACCTGGTCGATGATAATTCGTTCAGTCGAACCGTTCCGGTTGATCTCGATGAATCGCTCCTGGTTTTCCGACTTGATCGTTGGATCAAATCCAAGTTCCTCCTCGTTCATCCAAAGAAAGCCAAGAATCGTGAACACAAACTGGAGCCCATCGTCATTGATGTTGAACTGTTCGGATGCGATCCCCCCGAGTCGATCAAACACCCAAACTCTCATAAGAGATCCACAGATAGTGAAGCCCAAGACGAAGCGGCGGGTGTCCTGCGCAGCGAGCACTTCCCTCGCGTACCTCCCAAGGTCAAGCCAGGCCTCTGAAGCTTTATCGGCCGAAGGGTTGCTCTTGAGCTCTCCTGGCACGAGGATCTGGGACCAATGGCATCTTGAGTCCTTCCCAGCTTGAGGATCATTCACGAACCCAACGTCCATCTTTCGTCTCCCCACAGAGCCGTCAATCGGTTCGTTAGGCTTTGCCAATGGCCTTCGTCGATGTTGATGCGTCGAGTTCAACGTTTGTCCGTCTGCGAATGTCGTCAACTTCTCGCTGAAGTCAGCAAACCAGCTCAGTACATCGTCCTGGTTCGCATCTTTGGGCCATCCCTTCCATCCATCCCCGAAGAGTGGATCACTGCCTTCGAGGCATTGCTCGAAGAAAGCCCGGGAGGCTGTCTGAAGGTCGGCTACACCGCCGAAGTATGTGTCATGAAAGTTGCGGAGCCCGACATACATGGGGCCAAGCTCCTCCTTCAGTGCTCCATCGACATATTTGCGGTGCTCGGAAGAGTTGGCGAAGCTGCTTGTGTTGCGCAGCCATGGGGTTTGTTGGAGGGAAGACGCAGTCAGGCGCGGAGGTGGGGTTGATTCGGTGACGGCGGCGTATACGAGTTTCCAGATCAAAAAATCGTCGGGTTCGCCGGCGAGAGCTGATCTCAGGATAGGTTTGATACGATCGAGGTTGAAGTCGTCAGAGTCGAGTGAGAGTTCCAACCGCAGGAGATCGCTGCGGAGTGTGCCACGGCCTGTCCTGGCGGGAAGTGCGCGGGCTGCAGGAAGATTTTGCGCCACGGAAAGGAAAGCAAGGGCGAGTTTCTGGAGTTCTACATGGTCAGAAGACACACCAGAGTAACGCGCATCCGGCTGCCTTACCTTCTTGGCCAAGCAGCTCAAGTGCATCTGGAGTACAGGAAATACTCGCACCTTCACATATCGAATTGAAAGAGCCACGAAGGGTATCAAGGCCATCCCCGATAGGGTTGGCCTCGATTACCTTGGAGTGCGGTTGACTTTCCATCGCGCATGGAAACAAAAGGTCGCGGCACGTCCCTCGTGTTTGGAAGCTGGTGTTCGCCACCAGGCTGAACCAGTGCCGGGAATATTTTGTTCCAGGATTCTTAGGTAGCACGAGTCCCTGTGCCCCACAGATACTGCTGACCAAGCAAAACTCACCACAGGCTTTGGGCTCAGGATTACTGCAGAGAGCTTGGCGCCATCGAAGTGTAACGCGGTGACGGAAATAGAGTTTATCCGTCAAAAATAGAACCCTATCAACCAACAACCAATCGACCAACTAATCGCGCTTCACTCTAGCCCATGGAATCACCCGTGGCTTCGCAGCAACCAGCTGGAAAGTCTCCTCGAGCACCAAGTTTTAAATGGCGTGAAGATGGCGGATGGCCTCAGTGTCGCATCTAGCATCGTTGCATTAGTCGTTTTTGCTTTCAAGTCTAGCACCGTCCTCTACACGACTATCTGCGACTTCCAGAGCCAGGATAAGAATGCCCGCGCGCTGAAAACCCGAGCTAGCCGACCTCCGAGGCGTTTGCAGTCGCTTACTGAAACGGTTGATAATAATGACGATATTAATTTTGACGCCTTAAGACTTCCTTTGCTTCGTTGCGGCAAGACCTGCGAGCAATCAATATCGCACTAGCGAATGCAAACATGTAAGGACCGGATTCTAGATCTGTAATGACGCGATACGACGAACGATCTACAAAGAGCACATAAAGCGGCTGGATAAGAAGGTGCGCGCTTTAGCTGGTTCTGAGTACGAATCTCCCAGCCAAGATGAGCCTAGGTGGATAGCTATGCCAGAGGAGAAACAGAGTACTCAGGAAGGGTTGAAGATCTGTTCACAACTGTCCGCCCAAATTGAGCAACTCGAATCAACCTCGAGGGAGCACCCGAAGTTCTTACGACAGCTTTCAGCACATAAGTTCATTAGGAATGGCTTAGGTGTTGCTGAAGGCTCTATTCAATCTCTTGTGTCGCGCCTTCAAGCTCACGAGCATGACATCGACAATAGAATGGAAGCTATAAGGTCCGCAGTATCCTTGTCTGAGCAAGAAGTTACCCAATTTGCACAGCTCCAAGAGACCAAAGAGAGCATTCGCCAATGCATGCGCGTTGTCGCTGATGCGAGTGAGGCTTTTGGCGACGAGCGATGCAACATTTTCGAAGACATAACGATGATTGATAGCAGCTATGGCATTTCAGTCTCAACTGTGAAAGACCTGGTTGTTGCAAGACGAATTAATCTGAGCGGCCAGGCCCGTTATTTTGGTGGTCAGATCAGCGATGAGAGCTACCAGAGGACAATTGACGGCCTAACACAACTGGGCATAGAAAGTGTCAAAATGAGTGGACAAGGCGTTGGACAAGGGCCTTCTGCTCAAGGGCCTCGCAACGGAGACGTAGCACCGCATGGATTTGAGCGTTATGGACGTGGTTTCAACCTGCCGAGTACGCAATAGCAAACCGAATTGATCATGTCTTGAGATTCCATTTCTTCTTGTCGTTTCAGGAACGATTGCGACCATATCTCTTGGCGGGCAGCGTGCTTTGTCTCAAGACGCACAACAGTAGGAGACAACAAGGATCTAAGAACGGCTTCCATGCTGTGCACGAAGCGGATCGAGCCAAAATCGGTCTCCTTGTAGAGATGACCTATATATAGCGTTTACATGGCGTGTACCTAACAATGGAACCGGTTATGGCTTCTTGTTTTCTCATATTTTTGAAGCGCACTCCTTGTTTTAGGGTAGAGGCACGCCCCGCTAAAGAAGCAAATGAACGGCCATTATCGTCCCAGGGAGCCAAAAACAGCTTCCTGAATAGACAAAAACCGAAAGCAAACATATCACTTCTGTGCTTGCTGGAAATGGACCAGAGAAGAATTGCTATATATATCCTGTCCCCAGCTAGTTGCTTTGCCAGTTTCCTGTCTACGCAATCACAATGGCAATCGTTGAGAGCACCCGCGTAAGAAAGAGAGACCGAAGTAACGAGAACTTCAAGAAGAAATGGAGTACACTCAAGAATAACGGCCTCATCATCCACCAAGTATATGATGCCGAAGTATATATTTGCATACGCCGCAAGGGCGAAAAGTATGAGTTTAAGTCTACTGACAAAGCGTTGCCGCTGTCTGACCAGGAAAAAGTCAGCGTCTCACTGACACAATCATGTTCACTGTGACTAATAGAGTACGGCAGAATGAAAGCTTCCCATTGCCTATGCTGGTGACGGCTGCAGATATTGCACGCCAAAATGATAGTTCAGGCTCAGTGAGGGTGCGGGAATCGGGGCGGGAACGCAGTCAAGAAGGGCCAGTGCTAATAGGGAGCCCATCATCGGAGCCTGGAGGAGGCAGCATTGTGGACCTAGAAGAGAAATAGCGTCATAAATCATGCTTGATCTTATGTGGAACTTCGCATTCCCAACATGATGGTGCTCTGGAATCTGAGCGGTGGATGCGTTACAGAAAGCTGGCGACATCTGCTGCTGTCAATGTCTGGAAACATTGTTGGCGATGTTCTCACCATCCAACGCCAATTTGCGCGATGAGCTGCTTTCCGCAGAGCTCACCAGGGCGTCTCTGTAGATAAATTTAGCAGCCTCCGTGCCTAAGGGGCATATATCGCTTTAATTTGTTAACCTAAACCATGCTATAACCTCTCGGCTGCTGCCTAGTATAAGGAGCCTAATCCTAAGGCTATTAAGAACCTTAACTATCGCTTATAATAGTAGATAGATTCGCTTAACTATAGCCTTACTTTTATCCCGCTTAAATTAGCAACCGCGAAGCTATTTGTTTTTATTAATAGTTCTTTTGCTAATAACTATAACCTCATTTCCTAGCTCAGCTTTAATATTATCCTCGCTAATAAGACTATTAATAATATTAATAGCAACTTTATCCCTTTAATTGTGCGAAGGCTGCACAATGTACTCTCTCCGCTTTTGACCCACTTTTTATTAATCTAATCCCTAATCTCATAACGATACATTCGGGGAACCTAAAAGTGCCTTATTAAATATTTACAATTACTTCTATATATAATATACTCTATTAATTATTATAGCTTCCCAATTCCCATCTATAGTAGATAATGCATATAATAACGAAACCTTTATTACTGAGGAAGGCAGTCGCCGCGAACAGCCAACCGATAACACATGCCGGCCCGACTTTCCTCTAATGCCAGACTAAGGCTATAACTTCCAGCCTTTCAATATTAAATATCGCGACTTTAAAATCAATCAACTGCCTCAAGAGCCTCTGCAACTATTCCAGCTATTCCTACCCGAATTACTGGTTAATTAATAGGCCGAGTATACTAACAGCTGGGTCAATAGCTTATAAGAAAGAGGCGTGGTTAATAGCTAGGATTACGATCTTTAACTATCCTTAAGACTATTAAAATAGAAGGCAACTACCGCAATAGAAATATTTATCTGGCTTGGCATTATAATTTATATAGGGATTTATACTAAAGTCTCTATTAAAGATTATTAGAAGACTCTAATACTTAGTAATTAACGCCCTTAATACTTATTTATTAAGTTTATATTATATAATCAATTTTAATTATTATACCGGCATATCTGCCCTTTTAATTAACGTGCATAATAAGCGAGTGCATAATATAAGCGAGTGCGCAATTTTCTACTACTATAAGAACTATTATTATAATAAAACAACAACGCATTATCTAATTTATTTAAATCAATCGCTATCTACTTTCTCAGTAGCCTCTGTAACTGCCTGGCATGTTCTTAAGTTATGCCTGGTCTCGCCGTATGTTCTACAGCGCCTTTCCTTTAGCATAGCCGACCTTCCTCGACTACTACTTTATAATAATTCTCCTACTATCTGCGCATTAATATCCTTCTAGTTAACTAAATCCTATCCCTCTGCTATAATAAGCTTCCCGCTATCGCGTAATTGTATTTTCTTTGCCCTATGCCGCCGGCTTAGTGTCTTATTTACTTATCGAAGAATCTAGTTCTTTAACTTTAATAATGCTATTTAATGCATTATTAACCTTGTTCCCTTAGTAAATAACTTAATAGCCTTAATAATAGATATTAGGGAGCTACTTTAATGCCGCTTTAATCGCCTTTTAAGAAATTTAGACTGCGAGCTAGCCTTAGTTGCTGTCTTTAGGGTCTTTAAAGTCTAAGGGCTCGGGAGACTAGCCTTCTCCTTAATAGGCGTTAGAGTCTATAGCTACATATTAAGCTTTAATATTACGTTTTCCGGGTCTAAGAGAACAAGCCCGGCCCTCTAAACCCTCCTTAGATATTGCTTTTTATTATAGCGACCCGGAATGCTGCCTGAAATGCCTTAAGGAACTTGACCTTAAAGATATAGGTAACCCGGCTCTTAATAAGATAATCTATCTGTCGACTATATGCCGTTTTAAGCGGGCTAAAGCAGCCTATATTAAGAGGTTAGAGGATATAAGATGCATAAGGGGGCATATAAAGATTAATAATGTTATTATTCTTGCAAAATAGCTTAAATTTAGTTAAGTAGTAGCTTTTATACCTATTAAGGATTAAGAGGCGATATTAACTAATAGATCGCTTCTTTATATACTTATTAAAATGCTTAAGCTACTTAAAGCCCGTCTTGTTATCGGTCTATCTATTCTTAGTCGTGGTAATAGCCTAGTCGGCTAGAAGGTTAGTTTCTATATACTAGATAGAGAGGTAATATCGGCCTGCTACTACTATAAACGGCGGGACTAACTACCTATTAGCGTTAATGCCCTGGATTATAGTAACCTATTTCTTGTTTTTAAGCTAGGCCGATTTCGCTTTATTATACTTCTTTGCACCTATAATAACTATACTACTTGAGATAATGCCTATTATAAAGCTAGTCTTGTTAAAGTTATAGATATCCTCTATGCGGATGCTATACTTCGCGATTATATTCTCTATAAGCGAGAACCAGGCATAAATAAGAGCTAGATCTTCGCATTTAGCTCTCTAATAATCGTATTTATAATTAAAACGCATTTTAAGCTCTGGCTGTCGCTTAATAAAGTTAGAAGCCTAGCGCTTGCCAACAGGCAACGCATTGCGCTCGGCCCGCAGTCGGTTCGCTATATCTTTAATGTCTTAAAGGCGGGAAAGAAATGCTTGCGTATTTAAGTTAAGGATATACTAAACAATTATCTTCTCTTCTAGATTATCTAGCTTTCGCGAATTAGGCATAATATCGCGTCGAGAAGGAATGCCATCGCGTCGGCGCTTTAGAGTACGGCGGGATATATTAAAGATCTCTAAAGCCTAATAAAGCTTTAGTTTAGGGTCTTCCTAAAGGGCCTAAAGGGCAAGATTAATATTTGCCTTTTGATTTAATTCTAACATATTTTATAGTTAAAAAAGCGAGGTTATAGGAAGTAGCATAGTAGTTAGGGCAGAAATTGCGCACTTGCTTATATTGTGCACTCGCTTATTATGCACATTATACTAAATTTAATAAGATAAACATCCTAGAGGTCTTTAAGTGTGCTATAAAGTGGTCTAATTACTTGCAAAAGATATCTATAACTCTATAAAAGCTAGGGAGTTATCTAGCTGTTAATAAGTATATAATTTATTATCTTAAAAGAAGCCTCGAAATAACTATTGTTTTAAATAAGCCTATACTTATAGGCTTTAAAGTATAGGTTATTGCCAAACAAGGCTTCTTCTTATAATAGATTTAGCATTAACCTGGCGCTAAGAATGGCCCTATTAGTATTAAAAAATTAAAGAAAGGAAAGGCCGCCTTAAGCAAGAGGAAAAAGGGCGATAGTAGTATTAATAATAACGGCCTTATTATATTAAATATAACGCAAGGTGTTATTATTGCCTTATTAAATTAACTACTAAAAGGGATATATTATGTCTTTCTTAATAACCTCTTTTTATTAATAAACCTCTTTAAATCTCTTTGTTAATATAGCTATAGCGCTATAGGTATGGCTCGATCTAACTATAGTTTATAATATAAGGAGCTTTTTTCCTTTAAGAATTAAGATAAGTTAGGTAAGTTAGGATTTAAATTTAATAAGATTAAGATTATACTAACTCCTGATAATTTAGTTAGTTAATATGCCTTATAAATCGCCCTTATTATTACTAATAGCTTTAGGTTAATTAAGTTGCTTAGAAAGATAACGATTTTATATTATTTCTTATAACTATATTTACAGGAGATAAGAGATATAAGCATTAAAGAAAAAAGCTATTAACTAATAAATCTCAAGCATGGCTAATATAGCGTTTTTTTAATAACAAGGCTGTTAAGTTGATTTTAATGCCTACTATCGCCGCTACTTATAACAATTATATAAATTATATTAATTAAGGCGATTAATTGAGATTATATCTTAGTTATAACTATTTCTTATGCCGGGGAGCTTAGCAGGCCCTTACTTGGACTTTCTTACTTAATATTGCACTTATTAATAGCTACCTACTTTAGCTTTACGGGCAGCTAAGTTAGAAGAAGATTATAAGCCAGAAATAATAGCGAGAATATATTTATAATAACTTATTTAAATTATATAGCAAGGCTAGCGATTTAAGGCAAAGGTTTCAGTCTAGAGACAAGTTTACACCGCCAGAACATTATAAATTCATTAATAGAGGGAAAAATTTAAGCTGCTTGCCTTATAAAGGCATTAGGGTTAGAGAGATATAGTCTTAAAGCTCGCTGCTGCTGGCTAATATAAGTGGGAAGAAGAGGTCGCAGACCCGAAAAGGATGCAAGCAATATATTGTTGCGATTTATAACTTATAAGATTGCTGGGACTTCTATTATAGGCTAAAATAGCTGGTAAATGATGTACCTTTGAGCTAGATATTTAATTGGCTGAGCACCCCTGTCGGTATATATTTGCAGCCTTCGCACAATTAAAGGGATAGTCTATAGTAATTATAAGGGTATTAACCAAGCGGGTATACTCCGGGTTAAAAGACAGATAGCACGTGACGTAGGTCACGTACAAAACGCGAAC
>JABFEV010000648.1:0-11375 GCA_013618395.1 Fusarium domesticum | reverse complement strand
GACTTGTTGAGGTTGAGGGCCTCGAGAGCCTTTGCGGGGGGAGCCTGAGCCGCGGGGGCGGCCTTGGGGGCTGTGGTGTTGTGCTCGGTGGCGGTGGTGTTGTTGTTGTTGCTGCCGGAGCCGGTTGCGGTGCGAAGAGGACCAGAGAGGGACGACTCAGGAGGAAGTGCGGTGTTGATAGTATCGTAGACCGAGTCGTCGATTACGCCCCTTTCGAGAAGATTCTCGAGCTCCTAGAAGACAGTCAGGACATGGGATGGATGAAAGGACTTGACAATGACACGCTGTTATCGCAGTATCGACAAGTCGTGAGTCTACTCACATTCTTAAT
Organism: Fusarium domesticum; assembly: GCA_013618395.1. Classification (NCBI taxonomy): domain Eukaryota; kingdom Fungi; phylum Ascomycota; class Sordariomycetes; order Hypocreales; family Nectriaceae; genus Fusarium; species Fusarium domesticum. Next base: position 11,044 of record JABFEV010000648.1, on the reverse strand, counting down.
ACTCCGGAGTGACCGGTTCACCTCCATGATAGTTTGACGATCAGCAGTCATCGTCGCGATAGATCGAATCCGAAGTGTCCGGTTTGCTTTTGTAATATCTTCGGTCGGAGAAGTGCGCAGCTATCGTCACAGAAAGGGGCACGGGTAGACGAAGCAGAGAGTATTGAAGTCAACGAACGAAAGATGAAGGTGTCAAGTTCCAGGGTGAATACAACTAGAGACAGGTTTCATATGCATGGTCTGTTCTTCTCCCAAAGAAATCACCAAGAGCCCAAGAGTGGGAGCCAAGCATGCCGTGGATTAAAGCGGGCGGGATTGAGGCGGTGCCCGTGGTTCATGGGGTGGGGCTGCCCTTCGCCGCGCGAACCTTGGCTGCCGGCATCCCGAGCCAATCACAGGCTATTTATCCTGTTGATCCTTGTAGCAATAAATGGAAATTCAGTTCCATATTCCGATCATCACGCTGTTCGATATCGATCATTTCGCATGACAGAATTCGGTTGGTTCACACACACGCTGAGAGTTGCAACAGGCATTGAGATTTTGTTTTAACTGAATTTTTTTTTTTTCATTTATTTAACTTGAACCCATATCATCGCTGTCCTCATTTATAGACTTAGACGACACTTTTTTAGGATTTTTCATAATAACCAATTGATACCTCTCTTTCTCCAGCTACAATTACCAGTCGCTTATTGCACAAAAGGGCTGCTCTCAACAGTGTAGAGGTCAACGTACTCATCCACAGACATGGACTCGAGCTTCTTGCCATCGAGACCAATCTCGACAAGCTGCTTGACCTTGTCCGCGGGGAAGTGAGGACCAAGGTGGCGCTTGTACTTCTCCAGGATGACGGGCTTAGCCTCATCACGGCGGAAACGGTGGCCCAGAGGAGCCTCGACGACAACCTCGTCCAGGACAGTGCCGTCGTTGAGCTCGACGGTGAGGGCGTTGGAGATGGTGCGGAGCTCGGGGTTGTGGTAGTCCTTGGTGTACTGGGGATCCTCGACACACTTGATCTTCTGACGGAGAGACTCGACCAGCTCAGAGGTGGCAGCCTCACCACCATCGGTGTAGTCGGTGGCCTCAAGACGGCCAAAGACAAGCATGGTAGCACACATGTACTGGATGCAGTGGTCACGGTCGGCAAAGTTATCCATGGGCTTGAACTGCTTGTCGATGATACGGATGCAGGCCTCGTGGGTTCGGCAAGTGATGGACTTGATGTCAGCGGCAGACTTGCCCTGGGACTTGAGGAGGTGGTGGATTTTCTCAGAGGCCTCGACGGCGGTCTGGGAGTGGAACTCGGCTGCGAGGGTGTAAGTCAACTGGATGACGAAGAAGCGGATCATGTGAGTGAGTACTTACCAGGGTATGAGACCTTGAAGAGAACGTTCTCCATGACATAGCTGCCATAGGGACGCTGGAACTCGAACTTCTTGCCCTTGAAGAGGACATCGTAGAAGCCCCAGACGGGGGCGGAGAGGACGGTGGGAACACCCTGCTCACCCTTCATGACCCTGAGGGCCAGGTTGACGGCACGCTGGCAAGCATCACCAGCAGCCCACGATTTTCGGGACATGGTGTTGGGCGAATGACGGTAGGTTCGCAGAGACTGGCCGTCGACCCAGGCCTGGGTGACAGCGTCGGCAATCTGCTTCTCGTTGAGGCCGAGCATCTTGGAGACAACGGCGGTGGAAGCAACCTTGACAAGAACAACGTGGTCGAGACCAACCTTGTTGTAGGAGTTGAGAAGGGCCAGGCAGCCCTGGATCTCGTGGGCCTTGATCATGGCCTCGAGAACATCCTTGATGGTGAAGGTCTTGCCACCGGCAAGGTTACCACCAGCCTTGTTGGTACGGTTGATCCAGTCAGCGACAGCGAGAATGGCACCCAGGTTGTCTGAGGGGTGGCCCCACTCGGCAGCGAGCCAGCAGTCATTGAAGTCGAGCCATCGGATCATGGCACCGATGTTGAAGGCGGCATTAACGGGGTCAAGCTGGAAGGGTGTTCCAGGCACCTTGGGGCCGTTGGGGACGACAGTGCCGGGGACGATGGGGCCAAGGAGCTTAGAGCACTCCTTGAACTTCAGACCCTCGAGGCCGCAGCCCAGGGTGTCCATGAGGATCCATCGAGCAGTGTCGAACTGTTTGTGGTATGTATCAGCATCATAGTTGATCAATTGAGCTTGTCACGGTATTACGAGATTGAAATCTTTGACGGTTTGTCGAGTCCAACCGAGGATCATGAGGCGGGGTAAAATGCAAAAGCTCTGACACTCTTTGTTCGCAAGGCACCGAGATTTCGGATTCCTGGGGAAAGAAGAAAACATGGGGGTTACTCACAGCAAGCTCAGAGTCAATGGTCTTGTTGGCGACATAGTCGGCAATATCCTTGATCTCAGGATCGTATTCACGCTGGGCAGCCATGTTGGGCGTAGGACCAGAGTGTCTAGCAGTTGATGTTGAGAAGGCGCTGTAGGAAGCGGGAATAGAGGATCGCACGGCGCTCAACGAAGCCGAAGCCGAGCGGGCCACGAGAGGGGCGGACGTGAGACGAATGGCCCGGGGCTGGATGCGCAGCTGCTTGGTGGCCGTTCGGACGCTTCGGTTGACAGCGGCAGACATGACTTTGCTGAAGAAGAGAGGATTGGAAGCTGTGAGTCTGCTTCCCTTTTTTTTCCCTGATCTTTTTGTTCTTCTCTTCCTTCGTATTCGTCAATTGAGGACGGGGGAGAGGGACACGAAAAAAGAAGAGGAGGGGGTATCACGGATGCTTGGACTCGAAGAAGGAGGAAAGAAAGAAAGATTCGAGCTACTCATGATTTGAACGAGAACCTTTGGTTTATGTTTTTTTGCTTAATTATATTTATTGAGTTCGGCTGTAGGGGGCAGAGTGGCCATGGCTTGCCGTGGGTTACCGCGATCTACCCTCGGCTAGCCGTTGGGTCTGTCGAGAGGACTCAATTGGCACTGTATGTGTCAAGCTTTAGAGGTGTGAAATGGACAGTGCGTCAACTCAGCATTTTATTCATTCCTTCATAGACAAGAACAAGAGCTTATACGACGTAAGAGATAGACCATCCCCATGGGGGCTGGTGAGGGGAAATCAGAATTGTTCTCCGTCCCTGGTCTCTTTTGGCCATTCCTAACCCAATCATTTCTCTCCAGCCACTTCTCTAAGTGGCTGTTCTTATCGTGGTTGTTGAGGTTGAGGGGATTGTTTGCCGATGAGGTGCCGCAGCCTCAACCATCTCGAAATACCACCTTGAGAGGAGTTGGAGAAACTCTGATGAATTAGCCATGATGAATACTCTTCTCCTATTTCGAGAACACTCAAGTAATCATTCGTAGCCAATTGTGCTTCCGTTCAAGTCAAGCTAGTACATAATCACGTAGACTAAATAACAGTTCATCCATTACCTAGTTGTATTAACAGCTCGTTGTACTACCTGTCCCTGAACACATCATGCCAAAATTGGGGACCCTCCAGCCACAATCTTTCTTTACCCCAGGTTCCCCTCTTTGATCCCTAACCAACTGCACCTAGGGCTCTGCTCCTCCATCGAACTAGTTGTAGTTTCCCTTGATCCTCCAGAAACAACAACACTCCCAGCCGAAACATGAGCGGACATACGACCTAGATTCCGACCTACGCCGACCGAGGATAATTCTTAACAACATCACAATCCTCAATACGGCGTTCACTATAGCCGATGGTGAGAGTAATAAGCCGGGTTGCCTTTTGCCCATCTGATGGCGGTCCTACTATTGCAATGTATCATAAGACTAGTTGGGACGCAGTGCAGAGTCATTGTCTTTGAAAAGCGGGCATCAAGGTATCACGTGCGAAAGCCAATGAGCCATTATTTCCTACGAGCCGGAAATGCCTATCCCTCTCTGTTGCTGCCTCTCATCATTCCCTGGAGTTTCCAACTATCCAAATGCAATCCACTGCCTAACAAATGCTTCTTCAAGTCAACATCCTCTATCTAGAATCGGTAGGTTATAGAAATGTGTAGTTCTTTTTCCGAGACATGCCAATGCATATTTCAGCTCTACATGATTCATCTGCAATACTTTTTCAACGCAAGGATTCTGTACCTGTCCTATTCTGCTGCGAGGGATCTGCACCCTGGAACAGCGTTGATCACATTCAAATACCTACGTCATATTCCGCCCTACGAGACTGTAGCTTAAACAATCAAATCCTCCCATCATACCAAGCACAAGCAATACGTCTCAAGCACAGAACGTCGGTGCTGTTTTCGCTTCCAACAAGCGTAGCGGACTTGTCAAGATCGAGTTCGTACCCATAAACAGTAGCGCTGGCGTGTGGGCAACGCATAGCAAAAAGATACTATGAGTGTAAACCAAAAGATAATTATGGCTTGTCAGTGCAAAACTAGAGCTTGCAAAGACCACTGATTTTTGCAAGTCCCCTGAACAAGAGCTGTCGAATCCATCGTACGTCACCTTCAACATTCATTGAATGATCTTCGGCTCTAGGAGTTAGGGTAGCTCAGAACCGCCATTCTCTACTCACCAATGTTGCATCACGACGCCCGGACACATTCTCATCAGATAATAGTCAGATAATCTTGTTACCATGGCCCTTGGGGTTTTTCCTGACCAGTCATGTCACAGTCTGACACGTCAAACTTGGTCTCGCGGAACGTGGGGAAAACCTCTGATGAAACTCTCCAATGGAAGCCCACCACATGTGTGAATCGCTCCGATATTTTGCTACTACAACTACTAGATTCCTTTGAAGCTACGGAACTGCATACTAAGATCGTGGTGCAGACGCAGGCATTACATTAAAATCACCGATACATTGTCCTCAATGGCTGTGAATGAGGATGACGCAAGTAAAGGAAGGAAAAGCAAAGAGGCACAATAGTGTCTCGTACCGTGATAGGAGCAGAGAGATCGAACCACTGGTTACTACTCACTAACCGTTCGATTGCCAAGGCATTAGAAAAGGGTTGCAGTTGGACCTGACCGCTTGATGACGATCCACCCATGTCTTGAAGTCGTGGCGTTTGGCGATGTGTCCAAGGCCTGCGCGACATGTTGAATCATGAGAGTATATTCCCGAAATGCGTCGGCATGTCCATGTGCCATAACTATATTGGTATGTAAATCAAATGGTTCAAACAGCTGGTATAGTGACTGAGACACGATGGGAGGACTCAACTCTAGACTCGATGCGAGGCATGGGGAATCTCGTTGTCATTTCGAACGAGCGTTTCTTGTTAGTGTCGGGTCTCATTTGTTACAATGCCCACATACTACCGGTACTAGGTCGTCAGCAAAGGCCGTCCCCCCCAGACGCCGTTATTCTGGAGGCGCCGCCATGTGCCCTCAGCACTGCATGGTTCTCCTCTTCCTTGGGGGTCGCTAGTGGAGGTCAGTCGATGCTAGTGGGGTGGGCCTGTAATCAATAACAACCTTCTTTGTTTGGCTCCCGGCTTGAGAGGAGTCGTTTGGTACTACCATCGCGGGTCGATGGCCGCGTGCTGGTACCCTACGTACAGATCTGAGTTTAATGGTGTGTGTGACACGTACTGAATTTGGGAAGATAGGGAGACTGGAGAGTTGTTACAATGTATAATAACAATGAACAGAACACCTAGAACAGAAAATAGACAATAATTGACCTCAAGCAATTAGATGCAAACTCATTCCTCACAAAAAAAAAAAAAAAAAGACTCGCAATGAACCAACAAGTGAACATGTCTATGTCAGTGTTTCTTTTCTTTAATGTCTTGCTTTTTTTTCCGTCCCAAAGTTGAATGATGATGTCATATCAAATCCGGATGAACTGATCCCCTCGATCGACCCTGATTCCTTTGGACCCTCCTCCCTTTCCGCAAGCACAATCTTTACTTCCACATCGGCCTTTCACAAGCCCGGAAAGAGAAACGGGAAGTCAATTGGGCGTGATGATGAGACAAGGGTGGGTATCGTCGGTAAGGCTAAATTCAGGAGATCGGGCCAGGGCCGTTCAGAAATTGGATGGGCCTTTTCTTCCTTTTTTCTTCTTAACGATGACCCTGGCGATTACAATGTCGATACCCATTTTACCTGCATCGCATATCATGGCAGACATCGTCTGTCCTACCCAAAATCGGGTTGTGGTCCTCAACTGGCAAACATCGATGCGAAAGAACAACGTTGCAGAGGCGAGGCAAAAAAAAAAAGCTCACAAGGTAAAGTGAGGCGGGATTCATTGATTGATCTATCCGTGTAATAAAGCACAGTAGTGCATCACTTATTCCAAGGGTTGTCATTAAACCGTCATAGAGCATCTAGTTGTAAGAATATGCCTTTTTATCCCGCTGCATTGGGGAACTGGAGCGTCTCGGCAATGTTTGCTTGCACTTGCTGAAGCTGCAATAGGCTGACGGTAGTCGGACAGGATAGGACCCTTGCAAACACTAAGAAAAGAAGATACACGTTAAATGATATGCGGACGTTTTAACAACCAGATTATCAAACCCCTCATGCGTCCAGCTATACATGCCTACAGTATATACATACTTACAAAGCACTACATAAAAGCCAAAGTTATGCCTCTACCTCTACCAGCGAGCCTATTACATGCCGTTCTCAAATTCTACGGTCCTAGCAAACGTCTTCCCCCCAGACCCGTGGGAATATCTATCCAAAGGGAGAAGTACACTTGTAGCCTGTGGGTACATGAGTTCCTAGGCCGCCCCACCCCTGTGGCCTTAACCTCCCCTGTCTGGTCCGATCTGGAGGCTCATGGAGGGATCTTGGGAATCGCTCACATCACATCACCACCAAGGGGACCCAAGGAAAAAGGGGTTGGTTGTTCTCGACCTTCTGCGGTGTACGTTCTCGACCGTCTGTCTGACAGACATCACAGCCATGACAAGAAGAGAAAAAAGCAAGGAAACTGGAGAGGATGGGCAAATGACCTGTTTGCTCTGGCTCTTTCCCGTCAACCCTTTTCCCGTTCGGAATTTTGCCTTTTTCTGGTCCTGCACTTCTTGAATTCGAGATGTGGTGAGGTGAACCTTCCGTCTTTGACATAAGTACCTGCTTAGGAGGTACATTGTAATTGTTTCTGCCTGGTTTTGAACAGATTGTTCGACCCCGTCTCAACACCATCATCGTCCAACCTACCAACCTCTTCTAATTGCCTATCCACCGACTTATATCAGCATTCCAAGTACACCTAGTCCATCTGACGATACACTGGTCGAAGTTGTCGTGTTCGATTGGTGTCCAATTGGAAACCCTAACTCCCTCTCTGTCCAACATCTTTATTAACTTAGGTTGTCATCGATCGGTTCACTGACGGGCCCATCGTTCTTCAACATCATTCGAACTAAAAGACTATTGACCGGTCGTTCTCATCGCACACCTGCAGGTCCCTGGAAAAGAAAGGGTCCCTGTCTATCCCTTCGATATCAACGTCATCATCGTCATAGGCGTTGGCTCTGTTCCGCCTAACAGCATTATTTTCCCTATTATCGGCCCACCTCCGTTCCCATCATTAGGGCTGGCGTTAAAGTCTAGATAGGCCCAGGGTTGCTTTATTTTGTCTCGCTTCTAGGCGCAGCCACATTTGTTCTGTTTTCAAATTCTAATCCCCTCCTTCAGGGGGTCTCGATATCAAAGCCTTTAGCAGCTGGTTCCCGCGTGGCTGGCAGGCCTCGATGCCATTGTCTTAACACTCCAAACATCGATCCCGCAACACGGCCCCCTCCCGCCCTACACTAGGAGTCGTGGGACTAGCAAGATCTCTATAGTAGCAACTGTACAGTACAGAAACTCACTAGCGGAAAGTCAGTTCCAACTACGCCCCCCGTACAAGACCCCAAAGCCAAGATCCATGATCCGCTCGATCCCCTTACATGCCCACTAACGATCAAATCGACGAACTCTCGGCTCGGCTACTAGACTACCCTTCAATACCTTGAAGCAACACACCCAAGCCCTGTTCTCTCTTCCTTCTCCTCTCGCTTCACCCACATTTCATAACGTTGTCGAGTCTTTGACGACGTGAACAATCATCCTTGCTCTGAGAGAACAGACCGTTTCCTCAACGAATACCATCTGCGCTGGATCTCAACCCCCTCCAACTTTCCCTGGCTCTCCCTTCAATCTCGTCCACCATGGCCGGGGGCAACAAGCTTCTCGTCTACCTGCTTCGCCGAGATATCAGAGCCACCGATAACCCTATATTCCACCACCTTGCTACGGCTGACCACGGTTTCACCCATGTACTCCCTGTATATGTCCTTCCTCCGCACCAGCTTGAGGTATCAGGACTTTTGAAAGATTCACAGAAGTCTCCTTACCCCCCTGCTGTTAGTCAGGTTGGTAAGTTCTGGAGATGTGGTCCAGTCAGGACGAAATTCATCGCGGAGTCTATATGGGATCTGAAAACATCACTTGAGGAGCTCAACAGTGGCATGATTATACGTGTTGGAAGCTATTCCGATGTTTTGACACAGCTTGTCGGATCTCTTCGCGAGCAGCATCAGTCTATCGATTCGGTTTGGTTAACAGAAGAGCCCTCAAAGGAAGAGGTGGATGACCAAAAGGCCATCTCCGCTGTCTGTTCTCACCACAGCATCAACTTCAAGTTATGGCGAGACGACAAGTACTTTATCGATGAGTAAGTAGTAGAACTGATCTCAGGACTCTCAACCATGCTAATTGAACAAAGCCGCGAGACAGGCCTAGACAATCCAAAAGACCTTCCCGATGTTTTTACAACTTATCGAAAATCTCAGGAGCCCCTCAAAGACCGCCCTCAGCCAGCTCTCCCTCGTCCTCAGCCAGGGTCATTACCTACCTTTCCACAGTCGTCATGGATCGCCACTCAAGATTCCCCTTTTATAGTACCTGACACGTACAAGGAGTTCGAGGATGGACTCCTAAAGCCAATCAAGGACGTCCTTAGCAATCCTCCATCGTACCCCAAGGATGCGGAGAACGCCCACCCTTTCAAGGGTGGTGAGACTACAGCTTGGGATCGTCTCCATCATCTGATCAAGTCGGGAGCTATGACTGCCTATCAAGAAACACGGAATGGCCTCATCGGCCAGGACTACAGTACCAAACTCGCTGCTTACTTGGCTCTTGGAAGTATATCGGCCCGTTCGATTCACGAGGAGATGGCCAAGTTGGAAGACGGCACAGATCAGGCATATGCCTGGGCTAAGGGATTCGGCAGGGGTGAGAATGAAGGCACCAGGGCCATGCGTCTTGAACTGTTGTGGCGTGACTACATGCGTCTCTGTACCATGAAGTTTGGTTCAAAACTATTCAAACTCGGAGGTTTCAAGGGCGAGTCCAAAAAGGACGAGAAGAAGTGGAAATCGCCTGAAAAGACATACAACCAGGATCAGGACCCGTCACCAGAAGAGGTCAAGAACATCATTGACCGCTTTCTAGAGGGCAGTACTGGCATGGGTCTCATTGATGCTTCACAGCGTGAACTCTACCATACTGGTTACACATCGAACCGAGCTCGACAGAATGTTGCCAGTTTCTTTTCAAAGCACTTGTACATCGATTGGAGGTACGGTGCCGAGTGGTATGAGATGATGTTGGTGGACTACGACGTGTCATCGAACTGGGCCAACTGGCAGTACGTGGCTGGTGTCGGAAACGATCCTCGAGGAGACGCACGCATCTTCAACCCTGTGAAGCAGGCTTTCGACTACGACAATAACGGCGCCTACGTTCGAATGTGGGTTCCTGAAGTCAAGCACATTGAGAAGTTGGAAAACGTTTTCCAAGTCTGGACAACCGATGAGGACGAACTGCAAAAGTATAGCATCGCCGACAACATCATGGTCACGCATCCGATCAAAAAGATTGATTTCCAGCTCGACCGCAAACCGCGTACGCCTCGAAGACCTTATCGTTGGAGAAGAGGTAATGGCCGAGGCGGCAACCGTCGTGGAGGCGGAGGCGGCGGCAACGGCAACGGCGAGTCCAATGGTCGTGGCAATGACCATGCCAATGCCAATGGTAATGCCAATGGTAATGGGCATAGAACCAGCGATTACTCCAACATGGTTGGGGGACATTCACATGGAGGACCTCCATCTCCAGAAAGTGACAGACACTTCTACAATGGAGACAACGGTTATCACCAGAACAACTTGCAACACAATGGCGGCTGGTCACAAAACAGGGGAGGAATTTCATGGAGAGGCAACCCACACAGTCGTGGGAATATGAGACCTTTGAGAGGCAACGGATACACAAGAGAATATGCCTCAAACAACTATGGGGGCCCTCCACGGCAGTACATTCCTACTCCAGTATACTCTCATCAGCAATATCCTCCACCATGCCACCAGAAACTACCTCCGCACTTAGGTCATGCTGTTTAGAAACTGGTTAACTATACCAGCGTGGTATTCTTTGGCGTCACTTTGGAACAGGGTGTTCTAGTTTAACCTCTAGATGTATATGATTTTGGTTGGAAATTACGGAAGAAAGTACAGGGTTAATTATAGAACACGGTCAGGCGATTGGCTTACGTATACAAGGTGCTGTCTTTTGGAAAGCAACGATGGGACAGCCACGGGAGCGTTTAGAAGACGAGCTGTAAGAGACTACTTTCTCGATAATCGCCAGCTTCGACGATAACGCCAATTACGAATAAGCTCTGAGGTTGAATTTCTTAGCAGTACAGACTTGGAGGCTGTTGGCTGTTGCTAGCTCTGAGGGAGGGTTTTGGGGGGTTGATGCTTGGATATGAGTTGAAAGGGCTAAAGATGATGGGTGGTTGTAGGTGTGCTCTAGGAACGAAACATGAATGTTAATTGTATTACAAGTGTATATCATGGCTTTCTTCATCGCATCATGACACCTTCTAACCAAGTATCTTGCTTAGCTACCGAAGGAGTTAGACTACTTCACCGGAACTCCGCACAGAGCATCTTCCTTCTTGCATCACCACATTCAAAAATAACTTAATCATAACAACCTCAATTTTGCCTCAATTAATAGCAAATTTTCAACATGACATCTCAATACACTAATAA
>JABFEV010000647.1:0-35211 GCA_013618395.1 Fusarium domesticum | reverse complement strand
CCCCCAACCTCCATCGATCGTCATGATCATCTGTCGGGAAGTTGCATGAGCCGCACGGCAACCCGCCATGAACAAAGGTTAATGGACCTTGCATGCTGACAGTAGCCATCGTTTGCAGAACTGTGCCATCAAACCTCCAGCTCCCGCCACTCTCCGTGAGAGACATCGCCGACTTTGTAAATCCTGCGTCCACGCTCCCGTCGCGACACTCGCCAAGCCCCCTCTCGACGCCGAGCTGCCACTGAACTACGATGCCGTTCAACAGGCGATATGCAAGTGTGAGACAGAGGCCGTGTGGTTGTGCCAGCCTTGCGGACGAAGCATCCGAGGTGCTGATCATGAATATCAACGGTGCGTCTTTGACTTAACCTTTGTTGCTGTCGACCCCAATAATCAGCTAACCTGTCCCCTCACAGTATCTGGCGCTGGAGGAACCAGTATGGCGAGATCCTCGGTGGTCTCGGCACAGGCATCGGCGAAGGTGACCGCGGTGTAATCTGCGGCCGTGAAGCAGACTGCTGTGCCGCCAAGGAACGAGAGCAGCAACTCGACTGCGACGCTGAAGACGCCCGTGACGCCAATGTAGTCTCCCCGACAACTTCCGTCGACGCTCTCATCGACGAACTCCGTCTATCTCACGAGCGCACTCCCTCCCCTTCTCTAGGCCCCGGCTATCACCGTCACGAAATTGAAGGCATCGGCGGGGTGGTCAAGCGGAAGCGAGTCCAGATGATCCGCGTCGGTGCCTGTGTTCCCGAGTGGGATGATGAGCGCGGCAGCGGAAAACGCATACTTGGACGTGAAGCCCGCGGTGCGAGACGCAGTTGGTGCGGCTGGTGCTGGCGGGTCATACCCAGTGAACGAGACGTCAACAACCAGCCCCTGTCATCCACATCATCGAGTGCCGGTGGGAGTCGACGGACGTCGACATCGAATTCCACATCGGGCGAATTCTGATCTACTTTAACTTCGAATCTGGACATGATATGTATATGGGATGGATGATTTTTCTTCTACGGACAAAACAAATAGGCTACGGTTTTTTGGCCGACATCTGGCTCGAGTAGGCGGCTTTGAGAAAAACTATAGGCCTGCATGATTGACGAAATTGGGTACCCCAACAAAAAGGGAATATGAAGCCATTGGATCTGGCACATAAATAGGAGAACAATAATGCACAAAGGTATAGACTTGGGGCTGAATTGGAAACAACCTCTGACTAAAGGGGATAAAAATACAATATGCTATTTCTTGTATTCGGGGAGTTTCTGGTATGTTTTTGGCAACCATACAAAAAGTGACATGCCCTCGCAAACTCCCACAAAGGTAATCCTACACATGCTCCAGACGGTCTCGTGAATATTTTTGTACATGGTCCGCTCTCTTCTCTTCCTCCTCGACTGTACCAGGATCTCGTTGATTAATCGTGACCGGCAATCCCTCACATCTCACCACGGTAGAGCATCTCCGTTCTCCGCACACGTTCCTCCTTGGCGTGTTTCCGGATAGCACCCCATCGGGCCTCTCTCCTCTCCTGCTTGGCCTTGAGAGCCTTAAGATAGTCTGGGGGTGCGGGAGCAGCCATGCTGACAAAGACCTCGGAGCAACCAAACTTGCGAGCTATAACGTTTGCCGTCCACGTGATAGGGTCCTCGTTGCGCAGACGCTTCATCTCCTTAACGTCCGCGGCCGTCATGTTGTAGTTGGGGTCTCGGCGAGAGTGTCTGGTTGCGGGAGGGAGCTTGCCCTCGACGGGAGGCGCAACGGGAGACCCGGGAGTGTGACGGAGACGAGTAATGGCGGCGCGTCGAGCATCGTTGGAAGGGAGGAAGATGAATGGGGTGTGGAGAGGAGAGGCCTCGGAAGCGGGAGGGTTATAGATGATAGAGTCGGCGGCCGGGAACGTAGTTCGACGATCGGGAAGGAAAGATTCGTGAGGAGAAATCTTAAGAGACCGCTTCGTACGGGCTGTCGTCTTGTGACCGCGGCTGGGGACCAGGGGGAGACGGGGAGCGAGCAGCCTAGCAGCTGGTCTGACGAGAGTTCGAAACTCCATTGTGGCCGATGGGAGCACCGGGAAGAGGGTGTCGAGGACGGAGTGACTGAGTTGAATTGACCGGGCGTTGGGAGTTGGGCGTGTTTGGCCGCGGCAATTGACGTATCGTGAGGTTCGGGAGATGGACCCTTCGCGATTACTTCTGGCATTGATGGTCTGAAGTTTCTGCCAGAGGTAGGCTTACCTAAGTGCTGATTACCTAATGCTCTCTGATAGCCTTGGCAAGACTTGCAACTGCACGTGATATGTCACCTGTCAGGTCCGCTCTGAGTCACGTGATCATGAGCTGCCCTGTCGACCCGGAAATCGCGGCATGATGTCACCCTTCCTCGGGGATGGTTTCAAGCGTTGGTACCTTAATCAGCCCCTCTGTGGCTTAAAGCTTCCCTAAAAATGCCACACTTGCACTAAACAAGCTTCTGGCTTCCCGGGAACAAGAGAAAGGGCTGACGAGTCTCTTGTTTCAAGCATGAGTAAGAAGTGGTAGATCGATCATTCCCAGGAGACGAGAAATAGAAAGTGGAGGAGAGCAGAAGTCACAATTGACCCTTTTCATTAGGTGGCGAAGTGTGATGTAAAAAAAGGAGGGAGCGTGCGCAGGAGGCTTCCCATGGATGACCTATTACTACCAGTACGTCGACTGTCAGAGAAGGGGATTCATAATGAGGTGATGATAATGCAATTGAAGTTTGGTTCTCACGAGCAAACCCCATTCGATAGCATTCAAGGGAGAATGACTAGGAACAATTTTATTTGACACCAAGGGAGGCAGATCCCACCCCTTGCGTGTTGGCTTGTGTCCGTTAGGCGAAGCGGATCATGCCCAAGCTCTTTAACACGAGCCTTTTTATTTCAACGTCACGAGGCCCAAAGTTGTAGCGGGGCTATCGCCAGTTTGGCCGCGAAGGGGGGTGTTGTGTGATTGCAATGTGACACTGATCGATAGTGAGAGAGTGTGAAAGCAAGGCGAGGTAGATTTTGTGAATAAAGCCAAGAGCAGAGTGACGAGCATTATTGAAGTGGTAATGAGTTAATCAAAGAAGACGTTCATAGTTGTTTACAAGTCATCAAGGCTGTGTAAGCAGGCTAGGCAGTTGAGCAGCCTAGGTGAGGTATATCAGGGTGATATCTCAAACCCAACCTCAGCCCACCAAATCGGATAGTCGCCCTATCATGCATCTGAGATACCAGACAGTGTTTGCCTCGTGGTGAACTAACCGGATTTTGTACAGGAAAGCTCTGGGAACTGGTATTCTTGAATAGCTGGGCGGACAACAGAATGTCGCTGCTCAATATCGGCAGTAAATAACATCATGACTCTAAACAGTCATAGCAAAAAGAAAGAGTCATGACAACTTGTTCACCTTCTTCCATACGTCAGCCTGGATCGGCCAGCTCGCATAACATACGTGGACGGCTTCGAAACAAGTTCCTGTGCCATGAATAACGCCATGGAACCAAGATGCATTACATCTGTTGATCCCGTGCCTTGCTTGTGCGCTAATCTTCTGTCCAGGATGTAAAGGGCTTGACACGTAACAAAATAATGAAATGAGATGAATACAAAAGAACCAAGACGATGAACAAGAGGGAGAAAAAAAACTTGCCCACCATATCCAATGTATCTTGTTATCTTAGTGCTCGCAGCCACAGACGCACATACATCCGCGAGCACACCACTCTCTCATTGCTCTGCTGACAATCTCAATTCCTGCTCCTTCTTCCCTAACTTACCTACCCTTATCCGTCCCCCTCCTTTCTCGTCGAAACTCGTAACTCTTTCCCCCCTCTATCTCAACTCTTCTCTTCCTCTACCATCTTGTCCAATTTTCCATTCACTCTCCCGTCGGTGTTTTCAAGAAGTCGGCAAAGCGCCGAAAGGCAAGCACTCGAGTCCCGCAACTGACCCCCCTTCTGCAGTATTCAAGGCTCCTTCGCCGCAATAGCGCGTCCTTCTCGTCTCACCCGCCCTGGGCTCTAAAGCTCGTACCCCGCCCACATTTCGACCCTCCACTGGGGGAGAAAAGGAAGAAAACCTCAATTCTCATAATTTCCGAACGAAACCCCTCGATTTGCCATCTTCTTCCCTCGCCCAAGCGGCACCGCCATCACGACCCTGAAATTCCTCGCCCTGGCCCTCATTGTGTCACTCACTCCCTGTAAGCCCTACCTCATCACTTTGAGATCCAGCAACCCCAAACGAGACGGCGGCACCAACGGACGACGGCACTGCCGTAACTAGCTGTTCCCCAACAACTAGCGTTTAGCTGGAGCGGGTCTTGTGTGTTGGATCGGGAGCTACAGAGGCTTGTGC
This sequence comes from Fusarium domesticum, assembly GCA_013618395.1. Classification (NCBI taxonomy): domain Eukaryota; kingdom Fungi; phylum Ascomycota; class Sordariomycetes; order Hypocreales; family Nectriaceae; genus Fusarium; species Fusarium domesticum. The sequence goes on along the minus strand of JABFEV010000647.1, from coordinate 30,841 downwards.
AGGGAAGTGTAGCACTAGGCGCAGGTCATTGAACACTGGTCATAGCCTATAGGTAAGTTTTGTATGCTTGTACCTTTTTGTCCTGTTGAGTTTATTGTTCAATGTCTCTCCCATCCGCAAGGGCAGTGGCATGTCAGGTCCTAGCGCTGCATGGCTGCCTTTTATAATCTTTGTTTATGCCGCCCTGAAGCCCTCTACTCTTTGACGCTCGTGACTTTCGCTTCTGCAACCTGTTTTGTTTCCCAAACTCAGCATCGCTGACTGTTCTTTATATTCAGTCTTCAAAGCAAACCTCATCAACGTATAGCCAGAAGACGTCCGCTGCTCATCTATAATCGAAACGGGCAGGCACCTTAAACGCCCCCGCTACAACAGCCTTGCTTTTCAACCATGGCCGTTATTCAAGCAGTACCCATGCCATATGTTGATGCCCCAGCCGAGCATCAACTGGGCGATTCAACACCCCGAGCAAATGACTTTGCACAACAGGAAGTCGACACCCATGTCGACGACAAGAAAGACGGCAAGGCTAAGAAGAGAAGCTTGTTTGGCTTCGGTAAGAAGAAGCAAACTTCGCCTCCCAAATCCGAAGACAAACTATCGACCGACGACTCCAAACCTGAGGAGCAGAAGCAGCCCCAACCCCAGACGCAGCCTGAGATTTCTTCCAGGGCAACGTCTACTACCACGAGCCCTCCTACTCTCTCTCGCGATAGCTCGAAACTCTCATCCGGCCAAGCTCCAGCCTATACCATGCCTAGTGAGCAGGCATTCGGCCTGCCAGCCTCTCCCAGCCGCGGCTTCACCGATTCACCTCGACTGTCCTCCCCTGCTACGTCTCAGATCTTTGAGCGTGATGTTCAGGATAGCACTGTCCTGAAGCCCAGCTCTCCGGCGATTCCGACGCATATCCAAACCGAAAACTACATCCCTTCCGTTCTTGATGATGCTTCCGAGGCCATCACCAACGACAAGCTCGACCCTGACAATGTGGAGATAGTAACGCATAGCTCCCACCAGCCTGCTGCCGTGACGGTCACGGGAGCGCCCAACGGCCTGTCCTCGTACGACCAGACATCCAGTGAGTGGGCGGCTGAGCTCGCGTCTTTTGCCGATCGAGAAGGCATATCGACCGACAATGCTTCCAACTACGGGTCCCTCGACTTCTCAGACGTCCGACGACTTTCCTTCATCTCGTTTGCCGACGTCGTACAAGCCGAGCACGCTCCTGCAGGAATTGCAAGTTCGCGAGACAGCATTCATCTGGCGGGTCTCACATCGCTTCCCCCGGCGGCAGTCAACAGATCACCTTCGCCCATCCGATCTCCTGTGTCAAGCCAAGGGCCCGAAACGAGCCCACCTACGAGCAACCCAGCAAGCTTGAAGGGACTTGAGCTGAGCCCTTTGCGGAGACCTTTGGGTAGCCCGACAAGCAACGCCAACCTCAAGCTGTGTGCGGGAAGCGACCTCAACATCGAAACAATGAGCCAAGCCCTGAGACGAACCGGCAGCGCCGACCTCAGTAACGTTCGTAGTATCCCCACCAGCCCGACCGAAGTCTCTGGTTTGCGCTAGAAGCAGCATTTGAGAGTCTGAAATAAGAGGGAGAATGGGTACGATACTCACGCAGTTGTTGCAGCTCTCTCACCGTTTTTTTCTCCTTGTTTCGTTTCGTTTCGTTTCGTTTCACTTCACTTCACTTCGACTTCACTTCGACTGAAATGTCCCCACGGGGTCAACAATTTTATAGGGATTGAGCACAAGAAGCTCTGGAATCTGGCAATTGGGAGTTGGAAGAGATCTTGTTGTCGGCGTCGAAATGCTTGACCTACTGCAGATTAGCAGGTACCATGCGCACGCTGATTTTCTTCACTTTTGGGATTTGCTTTTGTTTGCGATGGAAGCTGTGTGTAAGCTATAGGCTGTAGGCTGTCAGCCATCAGCGTACCAGAGGGTTTTGTCAATTGGCTTTCCAGACTCTCGTTAATGCGACTTTACCGTCTTATCTATTCAAGGAGGTCCCAGAGGCTATGTTGCAAATATGGCAAACGACAGGCAGATAGGAGCATACTAAGCACGTACACTATCAAAAGGACCGACGCTCGTCACATCCAACGAGTACAAATACATGTTCCCTGTTTTGGCGAGTCACGGTTCGCGATAATGAAAGACAAGAGAAAATGACTGTGACCACAGTGAAGCACAGGCAAACACGGACGGGTTCGTCCTTGTGGTTGAACAAAGATTGAGGCAAGGTACACTTGCCTGCTTGTACTATCTCGTTGAAACGATATGGCATGCCCCCTCGGAATTGACAGTGGTGCATACAAGGCTGAAGTTCTTCAAATAGATATAGCAGCCGATGGGGGGATCTGTTTATACAAAGAGACCATAGTACTAGTACATGTGAACTCTCATTTTCGACAGCCACATTTGTGTTTGTCGTTGAACAGCCACGCGTTGGACAAGTTTTCTTTCTCATGATGTCCTTGTTTAGTTCCATGTACTTGGGATTACCTCAAGCGTTTCGCAAGGCCAATGCGTTCAGGAGAATACTCTCAATAATAGTTCAATCACAGAGACCGAGGAGCTTACTCATAGATCGAAATAGGGGACATATGATACATACCAAGCACATGACAGCTATTTTCGGTAGAGGTCTTCTGGACTGTACATAGTACTGTACCTTAAAAGATCCTTGTCTAGAGTCGATGCTGTCCAGGACGCTCGGGCCTCATTGAGGTTCCTTGATGTTTTGAAAGACTGGAGCATAACACCAGTAATGAATAAATATTTAATAACCAGGACGGCAGGTGGCAAAAAATGTACACAGAGGGGGAGAGAGAGCCCCTGAATTCGGATACTCTCAAGACTTGTGAACCCCTGATGATCACACGGCATGTGGTTCCCGAGGCCGCGGGACATGATAGGCTTGCGATATTGGGAATGTTTAGGATATAATTATTCGATACGATGTACAATAACTGGGTATGACTCTCTCTACGATATACAGGAGACAAATGACGGTATTTAGGTGCTTGCCTTTTGAATGACCTTGAATGATAAGCCTAGTTTGTGATCCATATTTTCTATCGCACCTTGTCGGGCCTTGAATGGCCAGTCTGGGAATATGTGAATTTCCCTGCCGCATACGTGTAAGGCGCAAAGTCGAAACCTCTCGAGATGTGTGAGGTTTTTCGATTTTTGTCTCTGGTGTCGTCTATCTACACTGCTTCCCCTTTGAATTCTTCGATCTTGGCATGTACTTACTACTAGTTCACAGACCCAGATTTAAGCTGAGCCATGACAAGAGAAATGTTGTTATCTCTCTGGATTGATGATTGTGCAGTGCACATGAGTAGAATTTTCGACCTAGCTCTCTCTCGACAAGCTTCCTTTGCTTTTTTGGTGTTCTCTATATCCCACCTTTTGATATAGTACCTGGATATTTGTTTCTTTTCAAACATCTATTCCTTCGACTCAAGATCGAGTCTTATATGTACCTACCACGTAGCAGGAGATATTGACGAGAACTGCAATCAATTCCCACTGGGTGTGGGCTCTATTGGGGTGCCCGAGTAGTGGCATCGATTGGAAACGACTGGGTTCATGGTCAAGGTTATCTTCCTTGTCTTACAATTCGGAAATGGTAGTTGAGCCTCGACGGAGATGTTACTTTGGTCTGGTAATTGCTGCTTGAAAACTAGACTGGGAGAATACCTGCTATTTGTGTAACAACAACACCAACGATTTCTGACATGCCATTGACTGAGCATGCAGAATGGAATGGAGGGGTCTAAGAAACATGTGATAAAACAGTAGTTTCATTAATAAAAATGAAAAAGAGCAGAGCTTCGAGAATTTCATGCTCGAACTCCACTCAACCCCTTAGATAGGGCTTTAGTAGTAATGCTTTTTCCTCGATTATGTACAGTCAGACAAAGACTCATCGATTTACATATCTTGATGATAATATGGCAGATTTTGCTCCATCTAATCACATCTCATTTCCTACAACTATATACATACGTAGTAATACTACCGAGAGCATGCAAATTTGCCGTCCCTTGTAACGTTGACTGTTTTGGCAATTCCCGATATGATTATTCTTGATGTCGTCAGTGAGCGAGTGTGTCTCGGGAGTTCTTATCGTCAACAAGGGACGACCCGAGACTTTTGCAGTACAATTCCAAGCTTTCATACGAGCTAATTACTTGGGTAAATATTAGAGTAATAAAAGGGGGCTTTGTTTGGCCACCTGATCATCGTCCCGAACAAAGTACCTAAGTACAAGGTGTGGTGTGGTAGCCGTGCCAAAAAAAAAAACGGGTATTTGTAAACGTGGATGAAGCGAATAAGATGATCGACATCAGACGGTTACAATTCCATTCCCCCCCTTCTCGAAGCCACAAGGACGAAATGCGACATGTCGGATATTTTGGAGAGATCAGTGGTAGGCCTCTGACCTCTGATTATTGAGTGTACAACTATGTATCTTGACTGGGTTTTCTGCCCACTTTTACCATGACTCGACAAGGAGCAGCAGACGTTCCTCAAATTCAAATACGATTGCGGGAGTTTCTGCCTTTTCCATGATAAGAAGCGAGTGAAGATAGATGGACACGGGCCAAGTACTACTCGCTCATGTTGTACAATGGAACTTACCCCAAGATACCACCTGGCTGGGCCTGGCTGACTGCTTTGCTTGTCCCTGCGCCGTGCCTGCGTGTTGGGCTTGGGTAGGTACGGTACGGTATTCTCTCTCTTTTATTTTCGCCCCCAATCGTTTTCTCCCCTTGTTGGTAGGTATGAATCATCTTTTCCGGTGGCATGGTAAAGTGGTCTCCATGTCAGTAAGCAACAGCAACATGTGAGTCCAAACATTGACGATTCCAAGTCTTAGCCGTGACTGTCACCAGGGGATGCTTGCGAAACAAAACAATGAGGCTGGTGTATTTGGTACCTCGGCCTGACACTTTCCATTACTTCCATTTGAACCACTACCTCCACTACTGACAAGTACCTTCTAGGCTCCTTCCGCCCTCACGCACATCCATGGGACTCCATTCACATGGAGTAGGTACCTACTACTAGACACGCACGCAAGCAAGCAAGCAAGCAAGCAAGCACACCCGGACCTCGACCCCAATCGGCAGTTCCATCCATCCATGGCCCTCTTTCCCTGCTGGGTAAGTCCCTTTGCTCACTAAAAACGCTGCTACAACGTAGACGGGTGGTTAGGCGTTTAACGTTAGATGGCTTGGTGCTACAGGCAATTTCCTTGTCTCGTCTACCATGTCTCCTCTCCATGTGGTAATAGTGACTGCTACGTACAGCCTACACGGGCACCTCCCAATGAATGACCTTTGCACCATAGCCAGTCCACCTACAGAGGGACAATGCGCGAGACATCTTGTACCGTCTTTCTTTCTCTTCATTCTTCCTCTTTCTTTTCCATCATCTATCTCTCCATACTCACAAAATCTCCTCTTCTCTCTTTTTTTTTGTCGTGTGCTTCCCGCAGACAAGCTTGTTTCCCAGTTGGCCACTTATTTCTGAGACTAAAACCCCGCAGCTGGTGATTTTTAAGAGGAACCTCTCTACTTCTTAACTTTCCTACCTACCACGGCACAGAACACACCTTTTTACCCTCGTCAAGTCTTCCTCAACAGCGACTGCAACATGTCTACGAGCTACAAGTAGTGTATGTTCGTTCAAAACTTCACCTTCTCATCTGTCAGCCCGCTTTGGTACAGTCAGTACGACACCCAATCGGCACCCCGGGGACACTCGCACAGCGTCAAGTTATCCTCCGCAGGCATATCTCAACTGATCCTCCTGCCGCCCACTCTTCCCTCCGTCGAGGCATTTGATACTGCTCGGACATACTATTGTGCATGACCGTTAGCAATGGCATAGCACTGCCATCCTAAGACATGGGCGGACAAACACGTTTAACGTCAAGTTCTAGTAGCAACAACTTGACTCTGATCCCTCCGCTCCACGTACCTCGAGACCCCAACATGGAGCGCTCCAGTGCCTCCAACTTGAGATCCGCCTTTCGATCCACCTTCACCAGCTCCTCCAGCAATTCCGGCACCATTCGCGCCGTCACCCCCGAGCCTACAGAACCTCTCACCTTGAATGTCAACGCCCCGGAAGATTCTCATTGCTCATCACGCGGTGTCGCTTCTCAGCAGAGTTCCCCGCGCTCCATCCCGGGGGGATCTTCTTCACGTCGGCAGGGCATCATCTTCAATGATGTCTTTAGCGAATCATACGAAAGCAACGATTCGAGCCCACCGCGACACTTGCGACATACGAGCGGCTCCCTCAGACCTCGTACTCGTACTATGGATACGTCCATGTTGGCACAGCGAAGCGTACCACGTACCTCTGAACGACATCGCGTTGGCAGCGTGAGCTCCTCAGGCTCCCTGCACCCTAACGACGAGCCTCTACAGTCCGGCTCCCTCGACTCTGCGCACCACCAGTCCACAATGGCCGGCCGGGAACCATTGGGTGCGCCCAGGGAGAAGAAAATTTCGAGCCGACGATTGATGAAACGCCAGTCCTCCCGTCCAACTTCACCGCTCATCTCACCCCCTCCTACCGTTGACTCGTTACCACTGCCCATTGCCACCGACGATGCGAACAAGGTACTCCTGCTGATGAGGACGCTATGTGGGCGAATGCGCGGCGAGATCGAATACCAAGGTGAAACTGGTGGGCCATGGCATAGTGGTGTGGCTTATATCGAGGAAGACAAAGGATGCCTCATGTTCGACTCAGGCCAGAACGGCCCATTTCATATCCCGCTCGTGTCTGATTTGCGAGGCTGCAGAGTGCTGCCTGTTGAATACCCCGAGCTCGGCAAAGAATGCCTGGAACTGGTTTGCCTCCAGCCTCCTGTGGAAATTCTAATATGCCCTTTGGTAGCTGAGGAGTTTGATCTCTGGCTAGCGGCACTCGTTTGCTGGCAGCAGCTTCGGCCGACTGGCATCAAGCTCACGAACGGCAAACCGCCTAGCCAAGTCTCGCCCATGAGACCAGAACTGAGAAGACACGGCTGGTCATTTGAGAAGAACAAACCCACCAATATCATCAAAGTTGGCAAGGTCATGCTTTGGGATAAAGGACTGGCCGTCTCGCCAAGAGCAATCGTGAAGCGGCCATCGACAAGGGATCTACGGTCACCAACAACATCGTGGAGAAGGGTCTCGTGCATCCTGCAGGATAACGGAGGCTTTAAACTACTGACAGAGAACGACGTATCTGTCTTGTCCATCATCGAACTTTCTCAGCTCTCTCGCTGCGCCGTTCAACCGCTCGATCGGACTGTGCTTGATGAAGAATATTGTATCGCCATATTTCCTATATATGCCTCAACTTCTACGCACCTATCCATCTTCCGTCCTGTATACTTGGCCCTTGATACGAGAGTACATTTTGAGGTATGGCTGGTGCTCTTGAGGGCTTTTGCGGTGCCAGATATCTACAAGCTTGACGACCCCAACGCATCGCAGATTCTAGAACTCGAGAACTTGGAATCGGAATATGAAGGCGAGGTTTTTCGGCTAGAAAAGGCAATTAGCGTGCGAGTCACGGAGGCCAAGGTCAAGGCCAAGCCGCATGGGCTTGAGTTGTCGATACCCGAGAGAGGGGGGAAATCCGAGCCTGACCCTTTGTCAGGAAACTATCTAGCCGAAGTCATACTCGACGGAGAGGTCAGAGCGAGAACAACCACCAAGACGGCAACAAAGAACCCCTTCTGGCGCGAGGAGTGCGAGTTTACGGATTTACCACCGTCGACGCCGCTCCTGTCTGTAGTCCTGAAACGTGTGGAAGGAAACCTGGACAGCTCAAGCAACCTACTTCAAGCTTCTGTAGGCCTTCCCAAAACTCGAAACCTTCAAGAGTTTGTGGTCGGGGCTGTTGATATTCCTCTGGATGACTTCGAGCGAAGCAAGGACAGCGAACAATGGCATCAGGTGCTGGATGAGAGGCAGCAGTCCCTAGGCCAGATGCTAATCAAGGTCTCACATGAGGAGTACGTGGTTCTTCTAGCCAAGGAGTATCAGCCTCTTGCGGATGTCCTGCACAGATTTCCAGCTGGGTTGACGACTCAAATCTCATCAGTGCTTCCCGGCCAGCTGAGGCGACTATCCGAGCTATTCCTCAACATATTCCAAGTCTCAGGATCAGCCGGCGACTGGCTCATGGCCCTCGTCGAGGACGAGATTGATGGCATCGGGAACCAGACCACCATAAAAAAGTATCGATTCAGCAGTCGCCTCAAATCCAACGACTCTATAGACTCGGGAGTTGACCGTGAGCTCATTGTGCGGGACATGAGCAAATCCCTGGCTGGGGAAGCAAACCTTCTTTTCCGTGGTAACTCACTGCTCACCCAGTCTCTCGAGTTTCACATGCGTCGATTGGGTAAGGAATACTTGGAAGAGGTTTTGCAAGAGAAGATCTTTGAGATAAACGAGATCAACCCTGACTGCGAAGTTGACCCGAGTAAATGCACCAACGAGAACGATCTTGACCAGCACTGGAGTATTCTCATCCATTTGACAACAGAGATCTGGCAGTGTATTGCCAAGTCAGCGAACCGCATCCCCCCTGAGCTGCGACAGATCCTCAAGTACATCCGCGCAGTCGCCGAAGATCGTTACGGGGACTTCTTGCGAACAGTCACCTACACCTCGGTTTCCGGATTTCTGTTCCTACGCCTCATCTGCCCAGCTGTCCTTTCGCCCAAGCTCTTCAATCTTCTTCGAGACCATCCTCGACCACACGCCCAACGTACCTTTACACTTATCGCCAAGGCACTTCAGAAGCTAGCCAATCTGTCCACGTTTGGAAAGCGAGAAGAGTGGATGGAACCCATGAACAGATTCTTGAATGTACAACGGCAGTCCATCCGTGACTATATTGACCAGGTGTGCAGCATTCCTGCAGATCGGGGCGCCAATATCTTACCAGCTGGCTACAGCACACCCGTCACCATCCTTGGACGACTGAGCCCTACTGCCAAAGAAGGCTTCCCAAGCCTACCTTATCTGATCGATGACACGAGAAACTTTGCTGGCCTGGTTAAACTGTGGGTTGATGCTAATCCTCTCGCCGATAAAAAGCCAGAGGTGGATAGCGAGCTGCTCAACTTCAACGACATATGTTTCGCCCTGCAGAGCCGCGCTGATGCTTGCCTTGCCAAGGTCGAGTCGGAGCGGGCGACTGACAGCGCAGTTTGCACAACCACCGACGACCTTGCAGACACCCTCGAACAGGCATGCCTGATTGAGTCCCTCTCAGTATCCTATGCTGGCTCATCGACAGCCTGGCAGGACGCATACGAACCTCCACCTGGCAGTTCTGGCAGCGACATAGTCGAAGAATCACGAAATCGACGACGCAGTAAGGATGGCCGTCGCACCAAAGAGGGTTGGGAGCATCGTAAGCACGGCCTCCGGTATGTCAGCGCCAGTGCCAGTAACACAATCAAAGCCAAGAACGGCCGTATGGGTAGGACGATCTTGAGTGGCATCATGCGTATCGGTGGTCGTGGGGAAAGCCCAGATGCAAAGGAGCCCAAACTTTCAAAACGGGAACGGGATCCGCTTTCTTCGAGATAACACTTCATGGCAACTATAAGCAGAGTTGTACCTGTAACACTGGCTGCTTTTCGAACTCATGACTTGATGACGACTCCTGCTTTTCATTTTCTATTTCATCTACGACGCATCATGCACACTCCTCTCAGTATATACCCACTCTCAATCAACTCGACGGCCAGGTCAAGGAACGCTTTGGAAAACCACTGTTGGACGGTGTTGTAATTGGCATCTAAGGCGTTGGTTGGTGTGTTCCCCTTTTCATGTTTCTCCCCCATTTTATCCCCCTTCCATCAACTCATCGCATCTCTCTTCGGTACACGGCGCTTGGGTAGTGATAGAGCAGGTTGGACATTCTCCTTTTTTTATAAAACCTTCTGGTAGAGGTAGGCGTTGGTTGGTAGCATAGAACGGCAGGCTGAGACTTCCCCTTTCCTCCTTATGCGGAATCTTGGATTGAGGAAGAAAGCTTGCCTGGCGAGGGGTTGGATGGGAGACCGAACGAGGAGAGGGGATGCATGGTCCTTTTAGAGAGGTATATAACCTTGGAGAGAAAGAACTGAAGAAAGATTAAGAGAAAACGACTTGAAACTATTGGGCGAATTTGCCGTGACAGAAGATGATCATTTCTGCAGTGACTGTACCGACGTACACCTAGCTTCAGTATGTGCTGAGACGTTGTTCTCAAGTATGCCAATATGTATTGTATCTGTATTGTATCAAAAGTAGGTAGTGAGTGGGTTCCTGGTAACCATATCGCTCCCACAAAACATCACCGATAACAGCACGCCGAGACAGATGACTTTTTTTTGTTTTTTTTTTAATTGGTTTATTTGCAATTGCATGGTATCTCATTCAGCGCCGACTCCTTCCCGCTCTGCCTCTGGCATGATGTTGTTGTGAACCCAAAAAGAAATATCTCACCCTCTTTTACTAGATACGTCGCCGATCTTCCTTACTGATGCGTGCTTCCTTTCAATTAAACCTATCCCACTCTACTCTACCGCTCTCGCTTACGTGTTGTCGAGGTGACATCAGTTGAAGAACTTCTTGTAGGCAGCCTTTTCCTTGGCAGCACGAGCGGCAGCCTTGGTCTTGAGGGCGCCGAGCTCATTGGTAATGGCACTATCGCCGGGGGTTAGGGTGTTGGCCTCGTTGAGATCACGCAGGGCAGCCTCCTCGTCCTTGAGACGGACGTTGGAGTAGCCACGGCGGTAGAGAGCTTTGGCGCGGTCCTTATCCTTGACACCGGCAACCTCAAGAGCAGAAGTGGCGGAGCGAACGGCGTCGTCCCAAGCCTCGAGCTTGATGTTGAGCAGGGCAGAGTTGTTGTTGAGGGAGAAGCGAAGCGACTCAAGCTCGAGTTTGAGGGTCTCGGGTTGACCCTCGAGCTCAGGCTCCTCGTTGATGTATCGCAAGCCCTTTTGGTACTTGTCAAGACCGACGGAAAAGTTGCCAGCCTTGAAGGCTTTGTTGCCGTAATCTTTGCAGGCAGAGGCGATCTTGAGAACGGTAGGGGCATCGAGGGTGTCGGTAGAGTCCTCGGGGAAATCCTCAAAGGGATCGCCCATAGCGTCGGGCTGCTTCACGTCAGCAGCGAGGGCAGCATCGCCGGTGAGCTCGCCGCAATCAGTGATTTGCGCCTCCTTGGCGGGGCGATCGCCGGATTGGGTGGTGAGGTTTTCGATCTGGCGAACAACGGACTTTCCATTGAGGACTTTGCCGAAGACGACGTGCTTGCCATCAAGGTGGGGGGTGGGAACGGTGGTGATGAAGAACTGAGAGCCGTTGGTGTCTGTTGAAGAGGGATGCACAGGTCAATATGGTACCTTGAGAAATTCACGGTCATGGTGGGGTGGGAATGTTTGCTCATGTTCATAAGGGCAACAGAAGGGTGCGGCTAGGTAAACTCACTGGGTCCGGCATTGGCCATGGAAAGAAGAAAGGGCTGCTCATGCTTCTCAGGGAAGGCCTCGTCGTCGAACTTGTTGCCATAGATAGACTCGCCGCCTGTGCCATCACCAGCTGTGAAGTCACCACCCTGAATCATGAACTGCTTGATGACTCGGTGGAAGACGGAGCCCTTGTAGTGGAGGGGTTTCCCAGACTTTCCAATGCCCTTCTCACCGGTGCAAAGAGCACGGAAGTTCTCGGCAGTCTTGGGGACAAGGTCGGCGTAGAGTTCCATGGTGACGCGACCAGCGGGCTTGCCGCCGATCGAGATATCGAAGAAGACGCGGGGTCGAGCGGGGGACTCGCCTTGAGACGACATTGTAAGGATTGTAAGCGGGGTGTGTGAGTAAGGTACAAGACAATTGAGATGGGAAGGGGAGGGAGAGAGAGGAGAAAGGAAAGGGAGGTAGGAGAGATTATATGTAGATATGGAATGTGAATGTGAATGTGAACGTAGATAGTTGTTGGTTGGTGTTTGTAAACTTCGGGGGGTTCTTTCTGGAAGAAATCAAGAGAAGGCAAGAGAAGGAGTGGAGGGGAGCTCTCCCTCCGCCCACTCCCGGAAAGGGCGAGACGTTGCCTCCTAACTAGTAGCCGCAACTGCAAGTGAGACCGAAGTTGTCCACCTAAAAGTGGGTATTAGTTAGTATTAGATGGCATCACAGCTGCCCGGAGATGGTGGAAAATAGTGGGTTTTTATGTTGCTGTGTAGTAATGCTAACAAGTGCAATTAGATAATGGAGGCCGAGATATATTCCACTTGGTTCAGAGACTTCAGGCTTGCGGATGGGTAGATGTGAGTGAGCAAAAGCACTTGACACCTGACAACGGGCAATGCGGGGTATAATTTCTCTATTTCCTTACTGCATCACTTTGTGTTCAAGCTGGTAAAATGAAGATACATAAAAGCTTGATAAAAAGTGAAAAGGTTTGTATCCTTTAGTGGTTTGATTTGCCCGTAATGGCAAGATAAGTAGCTGCATAAATAAAACACGGATGCAGTCAATAGATTCACTATTGAACCGTGGCAGCAGGCACCAGGAACGAAAAGACTCCCACCCTTCCCCAACATCAGATATTGTCAACAAAGCGGGCGCTAGGGTATCGGCCGCCGGGACTAGGCCTAGAGCTCCCCAGCTGCAAGTAATTCGAATCCTCCTCGTCCCTCCCTTGTAAAGTTTGTCAACTCCTCAATGCTGCAAGGAGATGTGATTCGCTGTTTTATACAACTACTGCGTGCGTGCGTAGGTAGGCAGGTAGGTAAGGTACCAAAATTGGTCTTCGAAGGTGACAACAAGTCCTTGTTGATAGACTCTACCTTATCTGACTCACATTGACAATGCTTCTAATCAGTAGTCCTACTATAAAGTGGAAATGTTTACCACTGTGACTTGCACAAGTTGACAACATCATCTACATTGCAGAACCAGATCCAGCAATGGAAACAGAGCAGAAACAAGGCTCCAGTCACCACAAGCACACCCTTGACTGGTGGAACTCAAACACTTCGCAACACAAGACAAGACAAAAAAAGCAAGGGAATCCCAAAACGAACAAAGAGCCACAGCGCCCAAGGTGTCACAACGCAACATGCAGCCCGTTTGGCGATCCTAAAACGCAGTCGACGACCAATCACATCCCCCTCTTGTCATTATCCGAGGTGTGGTGATACTGCGGCAGAACAACCCGGGAAGGCGGGATTTGATGAGATAGATCAGATTGTGAAGCATAGGCCCAGCTTTGAAAACCTTGGGGGTGATGTGATGGGTTTTCCCGTGGCGGAGCTGAACCCGACAGAAAATAGGACTGGTCATCTTGGGAAAACATCAGATCATGGTCATGTTGCTGGCATTGCTACAGTAGATCCCAATGGGCCATCTACTATGTAGATTTGTCCAAACCATTGCCCGCTCAGGTAAAATCTGTGTCTATTTTTTGACAATCACAGTCTTGATGTCAGTGTCTAGGTATCTATCTACTAAAGACGACCCAACTCATTCAGCCTTGACGCCGTTCTGGACCTCTATGGTTACCTGTTTGTCTCAAATGTTAGTCAATCCTCCAGCTACAAAGGAAGCACACCTCGCGCCGGGATAAATAGCAAGTGGAAGCTAAAACATACCGGGCCGTCGTTGACCAGAGCCACCTCCATCATGGCTTGGAACTTGCCATCCTTGACTCTCTCTTCCAGGTATCCCGCCTTGACCTTTTGCACAAAGTAATGATACAGCCGACTTGCCTCCTCGGGGCTGGCCGCCCCGTGAAAGTCTGGCTTGGTGCCCTTTTTGGTCCTAGCCAGCAGGGTGAATTGTGATACTATCATCAATATTAGCGTTTTCTCTTTCCCTTGTACCAAATCGCGTTGTCTCACCGCAGAGCAGCTCGCCCTCGATATCAGTCACGCTCTTCTTCCACTGGCCGCACCCACAGAAACACGTTAGATCTCAAGGGGCCACAAGGCATGCGGTGTAACAAGCCTTACTCGGTCTCCTGCCTCATCATCCCACAGCTTCATCTTTAGTATCTTTGCCGCCATCGAGTCGGCCTCCTTCTCTGTGTCTCCGGGCGCGACGGCTGCAAAGACGAGGACGCCCTTGCCGATGGCGGAGATCACCTCCTTATCCACCGTCACTGACGCAGACAGAACACGCTGTAGAATTGCTAGGCAGGGGTGTCAGGGATGTTTGGGTTTTTATGTAAGGGAGGCTTGTTAAGGGGTGCAGGCTATATTACTTACCTTTCATTTTGACGAGTGTTGGCAAGATTACTGCAGTTAAGGAGTCCTATATGTTAGATATAGGAGATGGGGCTAAGGTGTCAGATCCGGGGAGTATCTCGCAACAACGGGGCTGTGGATGGAAATACCATCGACGTAATGGTGAAACAGTACTCAGGGTAAAAAACCACCAGAGCTATAAACTAGTCTCATTGGTGATTCTATATCAATAAACACCATCTATAAAATTAATACAGAATTACAACGCTCTGGTTCACGGCCTAACCATCGCGTTGATCCCATCATACAATAACCCACTATCCAAATGATTTCCAGTATGTGCTTTTCGATACCTGTGTCATGTGTCATGTGAGAACCACCCAGTATTCGGATATGTACATGTAGATGTACCTTAAGGGCTTAACGAAATCCCACGTCATTCTCCGTACCCCACGATAGAGAGTCAAGGGCATAAACGTCAGCAAGCTGTTCAAGCTGGCATAGATACAGTCAGGACAAGATTTCTAGGTTTTATTTCTCTCAATAAAGTCTAAAGGCGCCAAAATCCGCGCACACAAACTTTGGTAGTCCCCTCGTCAAGTCATGTTCATTCCGGTCGCTAACCGCAATGTGCCAAAAGGTACTTCTCTCTTGCTAGCCAATCAGGCAACTGCGGCTGTTGGCCTCATCGCCTGGAATTCCCACCTTCATCGCCAGCAAATATTGGCCCAGCTTTGCCTCCAACAACGCATTTCATCCACCAGTCTACCCGAATTGACCGCCTGAAGACGGTCACCGCTTCTGACTTGCTGTGCAAGATCTCGTCGACCTCTTGCCCGCATACGCGACGCGCCGTTCTCCGCGCCATTCCCAGCGCCATTTCCTCACCCTGCGACGATCCTGGAATCCCTCCCAACCAGAAACGAGCGAAACAAACAACACTCACCATCTCCTCCCTCTCCCCCGACATCTGCTCATCATACCATCTAAATCCCAAGCGCCGCCGCGAGGCACCATAACTTTATCACCATGGCGGCAAGGAAACTACAACAAGAAGTCGACAAGTGCTTCAAGAAAGTGGCCGAGGGCGTTGCTGAATTCGAAGCCATCTACGAAAAGATTGAACAATCGAATAACATCGCCCAGAAGGAGAAGCTCGAAGATAACCTCAAACGTGAAATCAAGAAGCTGCAACGATTGCGAGATCAGATCAAGACATGGGCCGCAAGTAACGACATCAAGGACAAGGCTCCGTTGTTGGATCATCGGAGACTGATAGAGACGGTTCGTCCCCCTGCTCGCCGACGTCGCGGTCCTCGCCCTCGACTTGGCCAAAACAACATGGATAATCAGACATTGACCCTCGCATCTAGCAAATGGAGAAGTTCAAGGCTGTCGAGAAGGCCATGAAGACAAAAGCCTATTCCAAAGAGGGGCTATCAGCCCAGGCTAAGCTTGACCCCAAAGAGCAAGCCAAGGTGGAGGCAAGTGAATTTCTAAGTTCCATGGTCGATGAACTGGAACAGCAGATCGAGACCCTCGAGGCCGAGGGCGAGTCGATACAAGCAACCATGAAGAAGGGCAAAAACAACACCGCGAAAGCGGACCGTATCGCCGAAATCGAACGAGTCATCGAGCGACATAAGTGGCATCAAGGCAAGCTTGAGCTCATTCGCAGATCTCTCGAGAATGGCGGCGTGGAACCTGAGCAGGTCACCGAGCTAGACGAGAACATCCGATATTACGTCTCCGACGGCGTGAATGTCGACTTCATCGAGGATGAGGAGATGTACGACGAGCTGGATCTGGAGGAGGACGAAGGCACCTACGGCATGGGTCTAGACAATGAGAAGAACTCATCATTAGATGCCCAGTCTGTACAGGATGATTTACCCGACACCCCCGAACCGACAAAGATCCTGACAAGGAAGATTCCCAAAGATGCTGTGGAAGCACGGAGGTCTTCAAGTCAGACAAAATCACCCTTACCAGCTCTGGCGACTTTGCACGCTCCATTACCGACCATCAGTAATGGCCATTCTACTGGAGCGACGATGAAGCCTGCATCGGTTCCCACAAGGCCGGCTGGAGAGGGTCTCAAGTACGCTTCTGCTGCTGCCGCCGCAGCGGCAGCTGACAACGTGGGCATCGCTCCCTTGCCTCCGCCTCCAGGTGCTGTATCTGCAGGTCCATCACCCGTACCGCAATCTCGGTCAAGTGCGACGAATTCCCCTGCGACTACACCAGCCCAGCCTGTACCTCAGCAGCAACAACGACCTGAACCCAAGCAGCCCGTCGCTACCCCCACACCTTCCAGCAGCGAGCCAGAGCCTACGCCAGCGCCAGCGCCAGCACCCGTTCCCGCGGTCACGAAACCTACCAAGCGGTCCAAGGTTGCTGGAAAGCAGCCCGCGGTGGCCGAGCCTGCAGAGTCATCAAAGGGTAAGTTGAACTCGCAGAACGGATATGCCTGGCTCCCAAAGCTAATAGAAGATGCAGCACCCCGAACGAACGGTAAGGCCAATGGAATCAAACGTACTGTGGATGAGTCGGAGGAGTCCATCTACCATCTCCCAGCTTCCTTACAGGATCTTGTCGAGACATACGAGACATCGAAGAAACGGCCCATGGCCCCTTCCGCACCTTCGTCTCTACGAATGATGATGGCAAGCCAAACGAACGCACCCGACATTATGGATGCCGACGTGCCGCGGGCATACCGACCTGACGTTCCTGTACCACCGACTGGATCCGGCTTCCCTCGAGAACCGTTACCCATCTTTGATGACCCTCGGCTGTACTCTCGCATCGATCCCGACACTCTGTTCTACGTGTTCTACTACAAGCAAGGGACCCCGCAACAGCACATGGCTGCCAAGGCACTTAAGGATCAGAGCTGGCGGTTCCACAAGCAGTACCAGACATGGTTTCAGCGACACGAGGAGCCAAAGAACATTACCGAAGACTTTGAACAAGGAACTTATCGCTTCTTCGACTACGAGAGCACTTGGTATGTTGACCCGATGATGTAGTATTCATCAAGACAAAGGCAAAACTGACGATGTTGCAGGATGAATCGACGAAAAGCCGATTTCAAGTTCGCGTATAAGTTCCTTGAGGATGATGTCTAATTCGTGCTGTTTGGCTGAAGATGGGGGAAGAATCGATTTCCCCTTCATTTATGGGTTATGGCTTCTTATGAAACCAGCAGACGCTGTCTTGTGTGTACTCGTTATTTTACGGTCTGATTTTTTTAAGGTCTCCCCACGGGAATTCATTGGGGAGGGAGGTTCAAGGGAAAGGGAAATCGGGGTCTTTTTACATTTCCAACAAAGAGCCTCATTTGTTATTCTTTGTCTTGTCGCTTCGGTCTCGAGGTCAGGCAAGTGGGAATAAATCATGCAGATGTGTATAAAGGGCTATTACATGGGAACGTGGAGTTGAAGAAACCCTCATTTTTTCTAAAGCACCCCATGTTTGAGATGTGTATGAAATACGGAAACTCCCTCTTTTTTTTCTCTCAGTTACTAGCGCTAGCAGCCTAAACGGAAACAGATGAGGCTTGCGATCTTTGCACATGGTGATGTGTTTGTGCCTCTGAGACTTGAGCGTGTATGCTCGCCTCATGTTTTTCTTTGGAGTATGTTTTGCTCGTCCTACTCAAAACGTACAGCACAATGGCCAAGGGTTAGACCACTTCAACGTGTACAGCTTGTTCCTCCAAAGTTAAGCTGTACTATCTGTCATTCAAAAAGTATGCTTTCGAGTTGATGGGTGTTGCGTGGATGCGCGTCGACGTGGCACACTCCTGGTGCAGGATTCAAAAGTGAAGCGATAGAAATGCGTTCCTGCCCAAGATTACCTGACTTTTTAAGAACAACATCATTTTTGAAATTATCTACAAAAGAGGTTCGGTAAAGGCAAGGCGGACTTTGTTTCAGTTTCATCTTTGTTTACCATTCTTTATTGCGTACGCGCATCAACTTTTCCTTTGCAGTCTCACCTGATGCCTAATTTGGGTTGAAAAGAAAGGCAAATTTTCAACCCTCGGGTATCAAAAAGGAGCATGTGAACAATAAGATCCATTTCGAGGACTGAGGGTGGCAATGATGGTCTCTTTCGGTATCACAGGTTTGGCATACCGAGTGAGATGGATGCTGGTAATCTCTTAGCATTTCTTGATTGTTGACAATAGGAACAAAAGGCAACGTTTATCGACGAGCTAGGGTGCTTATGTGTTGTCCTAGATTTCCATTATCGCAGCCAATGTGCACTCGAACGGCAGCCATGGCAACTCCAAGGCGGACGACATTACACTACGATGGGAGAGGCAGACCCAAGGCTAAACTTTCTACGCCTTGTTATCAATCGTCACACAGTCTCGGCAAGGCTCAGAACAGGACCTCGCCATTCTAGTCCGCCTCCTCTCGAAGGGAGCCTTATCACACATGTCAAGGCACAGCAACAACTTGTCACGTATCGGTGCCTTCAGAGTAATGTCCTCTTACTGCTCGATCCTGACCGCAACAGCTACGAAGAGGGGCCGTGAGATGGTTGCTTATGGAAGAGTTCTAGAATGTTTCCATCATCTCTCCATGGCTGGCGCCCTTGCTCAAGGGACGGGGAAGCGAAAAAGCGGCGCGAATGGAGATGGGAGATTACCGGCGGGAGAGGATCCTTGTGGGTGTTTGGGCGAAAACTTTGGCGGATAAGGCAGGGATGAGCTCTGCGTGTCAAGGACCGCTGGAAAACAAGGTGCGTCGTGGACGATTCAGCTTCTTCTTGTGTGCATCATGGCAGTCTGCCCTGCGGAGGTGGTGGTGGTTGGAAAGAGGCGGCAGGGCAAACAGGCAGCTGGATGACTATTATCACCGACACTGCCACTGTTAGCCTCACTTGTTAGGGAGTCAAACATCAACAAGTACAGATATGCCGCTGGCCATTTCCCCTTCTTTTTCTGGTTGTACCGAGCCGGTCAATAGTTAACGAATCTGCGATGATATCCGGATCGATATCCGATACGCCAGGTAAGTTTGACAAGGAGGCGTGTCTGGAACTGGACGTTGAGTAGGCGTTGTGACAGGCTGTCTTGGCTGATATACCTACAGGTGAGTAGGCGGGCATATTGTCCAGGTTGAAGATGATGTGCTGTACGGAGTAGTGTGGGAGACGATAGCAGCAGGGGACAGGGTTGACGGCTGGCAGATTCTAGTCGAGATTATTCCCTCTTGTTCTCTCTCATCCCTTGTCCTAGGGTATTGTATCAAGCCGCCCGTGCTTTCTGTTGTGAGAAGCTTAGTTGTAGGGACGCTGGTGGTGTTTCAGTTGTCTGTTGGTAGAGCTGTGGTACGTTGTACTGTGCTGACCAGAACATTAGCTTCAACTCCTGCCTAACACATATCGATATGCTGATCAAGAATTAGGATCTAGGCAGCAGGATTATCAACTTGGTCCTCCTTGATCTCTCTCAATCGGAATCCCCCTTGCAGCGAGTCAAATACCAGATTGGGGCTTTCAATTCAGGTGCCTGCAGCTACTACCACCAAAAGAGGGCCCAAGGATCACTGCTCGCAGGGATGTGGGGTGCGGTTTACCTCAAATTATTTCCGGGGAGCTACGTTGATGAGCTCATCCGCATCGACTGGACAGGATGAAGGGTGAAAGTTTTGGTCATGAAAGATCGACAACTAATGTAAGCCATCTAGGCTGAAGGATAACACGAAGGAGGTCCATTACTATGAAATTGTGTCAGTAAGGAGTGTTGAACCTGGGAGGTTGTGATCACGAGCATTGAGCATTGAGCATTGACCACCAATTGTCGGTTCTTTCTTCATCAAACAGCACAGTTGAAGCAGTTGAGGGGTGCAAATTGATGTGTTTAGCAAGAGCTCTTGATGATTCAGCCATGGGCCTAACCCGACGTTAGGCGTTTTCTTCCTTCGGTCTTTATCTCTCTCCATCTTCATTCACCCTTCTTTCAACCTCCGACTCTCTTGAGTGCCCGTATCAACCACAACTCAACAAGCCCTCTGCCCGATCTTTTCTTACAAACCCTTGTCGAAATTTACGCCGCTGCCGATGTCGTCAAAGGAATTCCTTCCGATGGGGCCCTTAATGCGCCCTAATGCGACCGAACCATGACGATCCCTGACATCAACAGCTCTTCCCCCATCCCAGACCGAGCGCCAAAATACCATCTTTCTGGTTGTAACCACATGACACGCATGTACTACGCACTACGCGGTATTATGTAGGTGGTCTCCGGACGACAAAGTCTACTCTCGGTCCTCGTCCGCTTGGCGATCCCTACAAGGGCTATCGCTAAAGGCAGCGGCGGCATATGATTGTCCCAAGCACCGCCTTGACGGGGGTGATGATATTGATGATGATGGTGTTGCTGCATCCAAAGCTGGTTGGCTGGTTGGCTGGCATCTGTCTTTTTCCCCCTGCATTCTTTTGTCAACCACCTTTGCACATCACCATCATCGCCTTCATCATCGCCCTCATCATCGCAACCCATGTCGACCACCATCTCCGAGGCGCAGACTTGTCGGTGTTTGGCCAGTCGTCCTACGATTTCCACCCCATGGCTTATTCGTTTGCTTTCCGCATTCCGTCGTTGCTCCCAGCTTCGGCAGCTCCAACACCCCTACCTACTTCTCGGACCACCAATGTAGGGTAAAGTATCTTGGTAGGCTTTGGACAAGGCGCATCTGATCTGCTTTTTACCATTATTTGTGACCGAAGTCGACTGCGCCTCGGCAATACGGATCATGAATGGGATGGGATGGGATGGGATGCTGGATGGCACCTGTCTACCGACTCATCCCCTACTCACATTAGCCTCTCCCGACGCCATATTCCTCCACCCCATGCTTACGGATCAATCCACATCACCGTTTGTTCTTTGCTTTTGCCTTTATCGTCCTCGCAAGCGTCAGCCTCATCGGTGGTGTTATGCTGCTGCTCCTGCACCATGCCTCTATCGACTCTCTCACTCTCTTGGCAGACCCCTGTCCCTCATCCCTCATCTCTCATCGCTTCCCTCGCCCTTGACACCCGGCCTTCAGCCCTTGATGATGTTGTTGTCATCCTTTTTCCAACCCTCATCCATCTCAGCATTGCCTACAACTAGGTCTTTGGGGCTTTTTGATGCCAACAAACCTCGACATGTACCTCACGCAGTCGTTGCTTCTTTAGTCTAAGCACATGCCCAAGCGGAACATGCCCCTGTCACTATTGTCGTCGCTGTTACTGTCGTCATCCCAGCAATTGCAGACTAAGATTTTTGTTCAATCCCCATTCATACACAACACACTTGTCCGAATTCTCTTGATCTAGGATGGGCGCTTCATACTGGCTGGTACAAACGCTCTCGTAAAGTAGCTTCAACCGCTCGTGTCACACAAATCCTGGCTGGTCCGGTCATGTAGGACGAGGCGACGGACCTTGTAAATGTCCATGTCTACTACGTACACATAGACTTGACTACTTTGTCCCCTGTACCCCAGACTAGATCACACGAAGCTCCCCGAATGATTATCCAACGTTGATTGCTCGCTTACCCTTCTCTCTTTTCCCTGTTCCAGTCACCGGCCCAGTGGTTGGGATCCCTTTAGACTAGGGTCCCCTTTAGATTCTGGCGTTGGGGCATAGGGTCGCCTTATGGCTCCTACTTCACACTTGTGTCAATGCCTCTTCTCGTCACCTTAACACTGGCCTTCCGCTCTAACCAACCGATAAGGTCGTTTCTGATCACACGCCAGTATGCGCCAAATGCTTCGCCTCATCCCTGACTCCTTGATTAAACCTGTCATCTCTCATTGCTTGGTCCCGCTCCTACTCTCGCTAGCTACCCCAAGCAGGGCTTGCATCATAACCTTGACCGAAGACATTCTAGAAGCCTAATGATACCCCCTTTGGTTAGCCAAGAGACAGCGATTCCACTATCTCTATACCTAGGTACATGGTGCCAAGTAGGTTTCAGGTTCTTGCCGCCTTCTGCTGTGCCTGTTATGAATCTTGAGGATCCGCCTCACTTAGCAATGTGCGATTTAGAGCCTCAACTTTACTATCGTGGTAGCCCAGACTCCCCATGCGACCTATCCTTAGCCCCATTCCTGAAGTCCCCATCTCTATACATATATTCTACCCCAGAAGCGCTTCTCGTCCTCTTGTCCAAGTTCTCTACAACCAACCTCATGCTGTACACTTTACTTTCTCGGGAGAACCTGCCATCCATCAAACTAGTTGAGGCCTGCTATTGCATGCCTTCACCCTCAGTATCTACTCACAGGCAGGCCTACATCCTGCTTGTTCGCCCTCTCAAGCACCCCTGTGCACATTGCCCTGATTGAGATATCGCCCAACTGCTCAGGTTCACCTCTCTACAACACGGCCTTCCTACTACCTCTAACTTGTGTGAACAACAATGAACTCCTACTACGACTATCATTCCTACTCCTATGGCGTTCCGTCGCCTCAGGACCAAGCGTCGCCATCCGACTACCCTTATGCCTATCAGGCTCAGCCTCTTGCCAGAAATAGCAGCTCTGGGGGAAGTTCTCAAGCTTCATTTCCAGAATCACCCACTTATGACAGTTATTACTCCAATTCGGTAGCCGACGGCTACGCAGACCACCAGCAGTATTATGGTCAGGAGCAACATGCCGCCGATCAATATCCAGTTGAATATGACCAAGTTCCTCGGAACCAAAGGTATGTCCTGATGTCCTTCCGATTCCAGCCCTACTAACATGCCTTAGCCATGCCGGTTCTCATGATGGACCAGTCTGCTGCCTATACCCTGGCTGCACTGCGCGACCATTCAAGCGTCCCGCGGATCTTCATCGACATTACTTGAACACGCATGCTCCTGACGAGCAGAAGCCTGCCTATTTTTGCGACTACCAGAGGTGCCCACGCTCTAGTGATCCCTTCCGTCGCCGCGATCACTTCCGAGATCACCTCCGCGAGTACCACCGCGAAGATATCTGCAAGCGCGGGGCCACCATCAATGAAGAGTCGCTCGAGAACCGATATGCTTCATCAAAATGGTGGCGCTGTCCTCGCTGTCTTCTCCGCGTGCAGGTCTCTCGGAACGGCTTCACATGTCCAGACTGCAAGACATCATGCGAGCCCAGTCGCAAAGAGAAGCGACGACGGTCTTGAAAGGGACATATTCGATGATACTCGGCTAGTCCTTGCAGCTTAATAGCTTCAAGCCTTCACCTTGCGCAGTGCCCATCGTCACTTGTACCTTCGAACGGGGCTTCCGCTCTCAAACAGGCTATCCTAATTCGGTAGCAGGCATATCCCCTACGACCAGAAAATGCCCACTATGGGCATTGGGTTTAGCCTGCCAGTCTGCCAGCGAAACGCCGTCAATTTCGCCTAATGGCCTGGCCATAAGTCTGTGGTACCCCTCCATTCTGTACCACAGCATGCAGTCTCATACACCCATCACACGGCAACACGACGTCAAGGCACTTTCCAAGCATTACACATGTACGCCACACAAACGTCTGCCTACTCAACACCCTTTGCTTCAGGTACATTTTCTTTCCAACCTCTCTCCTTTTCTCGTGTACATGAGGTGTCTTGGTGAGACCGCCTTGACCCCGGTCCGCTCCAAGCAAAAAATGCCCATGCACTGCAGATCCCCTCCCCGCCAGGATCCAGCACAAACTCCATGAGGCTGGTTTGAGAAGATTGTTCTGGAAGAAGCGGGGATACGGCCTCAATCTGTGGGGGCCGGCCGTATCTCCGTCGTGGCTGTGTGTGTCTGTGCTGAGCATCAAACCCTTGCATGCTTTTGCTTCCATTCCTTATTTCTTCTGTCAGCTTTTCTACAACTATGAGATCGAGTCCAGGTCCAGGGTCCAGGGTCGTTCATGTCGGAGGCAGCGAAATTAGCGTGCTACTTGTTGGGAGAGGATATTATGTTTTGAAGTCACCATATGCTATCCCAACGGGGAGTACCCGTATCGTTCGTTCATTGCGTACCAGATCTGGAGGTGAAAACGTCAAGTGGAAGAGAGGAATATTAAGACTTAATGATCATACAAACCTCCCATATATTATGAATAAACTAAATTTTATGACAGACTATTATTATATCTTATGAAAGTAAGGGAAATGCTTCTCAGACCTTCTTGGTGAATTCTATTACTACTAACCTAACTTACTCTTCTAACCCATGATTATCGGTGAGGTTATAAAATAGTAGAATGGGTTGGTGTCCCTGTTCTTGTTCTACTTGAATGTTCTCTATAATATACCTACAATTTCCCCTGTCTATATCTTTCCTCTTGCTTTTCTACACTCACCAAGACCAACTTATGTTTAGAATCATCAATTGGAAGGAAGTCCTACTAGTCCGCCGACCAACAGCCGCCTGACCAAATGGAAACAGAGCTTGATGTTTCATTAGAACTAAGGAAGGCAAATAACCACATGTAATTTAAGTTGAACTCTTAGAATTTGAATTTATATTTGTTCTAATCGTAATAAGAGTTTAATTCTGTGTCATATGCCCATGTATCTAACGCTGTCTAAATATACCAAGATCAGAATGTCACTACGCATATAAAGGAAACTCGGGTAGAATAGATAACGAGAATGAGGAAAGAAGGCCTTTTGGTTTTTTTACCAAGGAGGAAACCGAGGCCTTTTTTTTCTAAGCACAGTAAGTACACGTGGCTCTCCTGATCTCATTATTATGCTAATCACATTGCCTGCTTTTTTTCTTTCTCTCTCTTTTTTCTTCTTTTTTTTCTAGCAGTCCCAGCGGGCTATGATGCCAACACCACCATGCAGCTCCCCGTACGAACAGGAAGGCCATGTTTAGACCTAGACGTAGCCCGGCACCGCTCTGACCAAGAATCCCACCAAGATGTAGGTCCCTTGCTGAATTGTCACATGGTCTGCCGGTTGCGAAAGCGGCATAATCAAATTTTGCTTGCTGTGTCGCTTCTTCTTATGCTTTTCTGTTAATCTCTTCAGGGCTGTCGTCGAACACAAATCTCTTCCAAATCTCGTCTTCATCTTCCGATGTTTCTTGCGGTGCTGTCAAGACTTCTTCATGCTGTACTGGTTGTCCTTCTGAAGCGATTAAAAGTTCCAACAGATCTTGTACATTGACAGCTTGAGGCAATGTAGTGCTGGTAGGTAGCAGGTCCCGTGTCGAGTTGCAGGGGCGAGCATCGGTACCTTGACCAGACATGCAAGTCGCTGTGTCGATACGTCGTACCCCATTCCCGTCGACGATTGGAGGGTACTTCAAAGCTTGAGGTTCTGGTGTTACTGCATCGCTGGATTCGGAGCTACTAGATAAAACCGTAATAACTGACGCAGAATTCTGTGGTAGTAAGGTCGGACTGTAGGCCCTAGTTGAGCTCGTGGAACAGCCTCTTGCATGTGGAACAGCGGACTGTGACAAAGTGTGATTTGGTGAAATAACTCTGGGCTGGCTGGTCTCGGGTGTAATGGACCTTGGGGGACGTTCTTGCTCGTCAACTTCTGCTGGCCGGCGTAGCAACATATCACTCTCTGTCTTCAGCCAACTGCTCCATCGAATATCATCCCTCTTAGCACGGGCAGGATATCTTGCAAATCCCACTTGGGCAGTTGTACTCCTGTCGTCTGGTTCCGGTGACTTCATCTCAAACAAAGATAGTCGAGCTCCTCGAGTTGGACGAGGTTGATGAATCACAGAAGGTGATGATTGCACGATGTGTCTGGGCTCATCCAGCAAGGGCTGTCTGTTGAGGCCGATATGAACACTCGCCGAGTCTGCATCAACATTCGCGAGGTCAAATGTTGACGTTGAAGAGTTAGAAGAGAGAAAGCTTCTGCTCAAATTATCACCAGTGAGTGACGGCAGTGCACAAGGCAAGTGTGTCGATGGCATTTGCGACTCCCCACGCATGCTTGAGCTACCATGGCGCGAGCTCCAAGCATTATATGTATGAAGAGGGTCGGAGGAGGGTATTGGGCTTCGGACAGAATTGCTATCTCGACTCCAACGGAGGTTTAGGGACCCAATCCTCATTCTCATCTCCTGATTCGGACGGCCAAGCTGCGTTCTCAGAGGCGAATTCCTCCTCGTAGTTGACATGTCTTGCATCGTATTGATGTGTGGGTGTGTCCTCAATGGATGGCAGTATACTGTGCCTGAGTCATGGTGCTTCTGCCGAGAATATTCGACATCCAAGGACTTTTGAATTGCCACACCAGCCCAATCGCTCTTTTGGAGTAACTTTCGTCTTTTTTCTTGGAGATCGTTCTCGGTGTGATGAGGATCGGAATATGGCAAACCAACACGCTGAGCGTCTGCATTGCGCTTCCCGGGCTGCACATTGGCAGTTTCTCCAACGCTTCCGTCCTCACTTCTATCCCCTCTGCTATCCGCGTTGCCACTATTGTGAATTAATCGTTTACGGTGCTTGCTTGACTTCGGAGCTGGCGTTGAAGGCTCGTGTTGATGCTGGGGTCTTGGGACATGGTCTGGGATGAAGGAAGTCATCTTGGTGGTCATTCTCGAACCGGCTTCATTCATCCGAGTGCGTGCTTTGGCAAAGTATTCTTTTTGACGAGCAGCATCTTTGTTCCAGCCTTTGCAACGAGAGTGGCGTGCAAGTGCGCCTTCGGTCCAGTTCATGGTACGGGGTATTTCAGGAAGAACAGTAGAGCTTGAGGGGTAGCTGGTCATAGAAGAAAGGCAATGTGTGCTTCTGAATCTGAGTAAATCTTTTTATGATATTGGAGAGTGGAGAACGAGAGAGGAAGATTTTGAAGGGAAAGGGGAATAGAGTAGGCGAGCACTTGCCGTCAGAATGGAAGCATGTAATGCCCCAACTGCACCAACCAGGTCGTCATCTTAACTAAGCAGGCAAGTATCTGTATACTTGTATCAAATAATTCAGCATCATCTTAGCTAGCTTTTGCGCTTTGATTCACTCGAACCTTTTGCGCGAAAGAGTTCATAGGCTAGGTTGTGATAAGAGTTCTTGTTGCATCGTGGGTATCACAACAATGGGACTCGATACAAACCGATGCGGCGGGGGTTCAAAAATCCCAATAGGAGTACAAAACATCATTTGTGTTTGCCTATTGAGTCTATACCAAATATCCTCAATAAGGTGGTGTAGCAGGTGATAGAGATTATGGTGAAGCAGGGCTCATTCCCAGATTTGGAACGATCGACACCAGGGGGGATGGATTAAGTACGGTGCTTTTAAGTGAAACAATAGTTTTCACACTGTATCTCCTCGCACAGGCCAGCTAAGCTCGAGCGTCATAATGGAGCTCCCTTCAATGCGCGGAGCTAGCAACTGACACGTCCCTTGAATTCGAATCGACATCTTTCATCTCGCGACAGCATCAAACTACCGATTACCTATTCTGACAGCATTCAACCATCGCACAATTTAAATTCCCAACAATTCCATCATGGCCGACGATGAAAAGGCCCAGAAGCTTGCCGCCGCGAAAAAGCGCGTACGTACTCCTGTCTCCTTTGACACTTGATGCACGCCAGCTAATTAAGTTCAACCACAGGTCGAGCAGCTGAAGAAGCAGAACAAGAAGAAAGGATCCAAAAAGGCCAAGCAAGAGACTGCGGATACCCCTGCTGCTGAACCCGCCGAAGAGACTACCAAGTCGCCAGCCCCGATCGATGAAAAGGCCGCCGAGGAGGCTATAGATGAGAAGCCCAAGGAAACACCTGAAGACAGGCCCGAGGAGGCTGTTGAGGACCATTCTGAAGAAACAGCTGAAAAGACTGATGAAAGCAACAAAGATACCAATGATGGACTGTCTCCTTCGACTACTCCGTCCCTTGCGCTGCAATCCAAATTGAGATCTACTTCTTTCCGTGCTGGCTCGATACCCCCTGGCGCTGGCGCAACTTCCCCTGGCCCTTTCAGTCCAGAGGGCGATACAGCACCAGATATCTATAGGAAGCACGTCGCTCGAATTGAGGAATTGGAGAGAGAAAACAGGCGACTGGCCAAGGAGACAGCTGATTCCGAAAAGAAGTGGCAAAAAGCTGAGGGAGAATTGGCCGACCTGCGTGAGGCTGATCCTGAGGAGAAGCCTAAGCAGCGACCCAGCGATGGTTTATGGGAAAGTCTCGTAAGGATCATTTATCCTGTAATTTCTGGTTTTGCTAATGATTTTCTCAGAGAACCCAGGTCGCCTCCCTAGAGCGCCAAAATACCCAGCTACAGTCGCAGGTATCACGTGGATCCGGACATGGTCATGGACACCGGGCGTCGGTGTCCGTGGCCACACCTCCTGCTGGCCTCCAGGCTGAACTCGACTCCAAGTCGGCAACTATCGAATCGATGGAGATTGAAATTTCAAAGCTAAGGGCACAGGCTGAGCGAACTGCCAGCGGCTCATCATCAGAAAAGGAGCAAATTACCGCTCTCGAAGATAAGCTCGCACGAGCAGAGGCTGCGGCAGGCAAGGCACAACGCGAGCTTCAAGACCTCAAGCGCAACCTTGAGCGAACATCCGAGAAGGCCGTGCGCGAGGGCAGCGAACGAACAAGTGCCGAGACTAGGGTCAAAACTCTGGAGCATGATCTCGAGACGGCCAAGGGTGCTCAGGGTGAATTGGAGAAGAAGGTCGAGGCTCTGGAGAAGAAAGCAACCACACTTACAACCCTTCACAAGGAGCAGGACTCACGTCTACAGGCATTGAGGAAGGAGAAGGAGAGGGCTGAACAAGATGTAACCGAGTTGCGGTCCAAGGTGGAGAAGCTTGAATCGGAGAATTCTAAACTACGTAGCCGCAAGTCGATGGAAGGCGGTGGTCTTGATGATGAAGGTGTCGATGAGCTTGAGGACGAAGAACGCCTGGGCCTAGAGAAGAAGATTCGAGCTTTGGAGAGCGAAGTGCATGAACTTCGCAGTGGAGCTTGGATTGGCAAACGCCGAGAGTTGGAGACCACCAGTCCCGGCTTCCAGGACGTCGATCTCTCGGGAGGACATGCAATTTCTCCTAGCCAAAAGAGAGCCGGTGCCGGGGGTCTTGGCGATTTTTTCACGAGCGGACTCAATGCACTGGCAGGGGGCGGAGACGACGAATTTCTTGAAGATGAAGACATGGACTTTGACGAGGATGCTTTCCGCAAGGCACAGGAAGAAGAATCGAAGAAGAGAATCGAACGGATCAAGGAGATTAAGCGGTCACTCAAGCACTGGAAGGGGTGGAGACTGGACATTGTTGATATTCGAACGGGTGGTACGGAGGGTGTAGGGGAGATTTTTGACGTATAGATGGGGAGAACGAACGACGAGCAAGAGTTGAGGTATACGAGGCACGGCTTGTCACTGCCGTGACCGCGTCTGTGTAGGATACTTGTAGTGCCGATGAATAATGCAGGGACGTTACTTGGTATATATAACTGTTGAACGAACTCGGTGAGAATGCCCGAGGCTTCTATCATTACGAGATTGATTTACCCTGTACTGCCCCTTTCGGAGTTGATGCTGGAACCATGTATGAACAGGCACTTCTTTCCTTATGGCATTGATGTTCACAAATTGTATTTACTTGAGTCTCTTATGAAGCACAAACTCTTTGGAGTGGCATGGCACGAGTAATTTTTTAAAAAAAAATTTGGATGCCCCAACACATCAATAGCATGTTGATGATTAAAACAACCCGTGACCACCCAGGAGGGACCGTCCACGGCCATTCATGTATCGCATTTTTAACTCTTCTTTCACCAAAGGGGAAATGAGCCATTTTGTTTGCCAAGAGAGCGAGAGCGGAATCTTCTTCCATTGACCTAGCTGACACTACATGCGCAATACGCTTGATCACGGCGCGGAGCCCTTGACCGGACTTCCGAGACGGCTACCGGAGATTCGGAATGCGCCGAGCTGGAGTGGCCGGACCAGCATGTTGTCCCTCTAATGTGCTCCGGAGGGAGGAGCTCCACGGCAAGATATGGTTGATGGAACGATTAGACAAGACCAACAAAAAAAAAAACCTCGTTTATATATGGTACACACGGGATAGCGTTCTTAAATAATATTAGATGTAGAAGTAGTATATAAAAATCTCTTAATAATATCTCAATAGTGTTGAACTTCGAGATCGACTCAGGAAGCGTTGTCGTCCCGTCCCACACAACAAGCATATGGACTATTTATTAAGCCGACTAGTTACCCGCAGGAATTACCTGACCAAACGCTCACGCCAGACCTTTTTAGTTCGGGTCATGACAACCCCGAAATCAGCCTTCAGAAAAACCAAGGGGAAAACAAGGGATCATTGTCCATGGACTATGATGTCCTCTCCCCCCCAACAGAGAAGCGCCTCTCTTGTTGACTTCCCTCCCTCCTCCCCCACTCGCGGGGTTTTATTTACTGACGCTAGGTAATATTAATTCGAGTCCTGCTAATGGGTTTCTTGTAATTTTGGGAAAATTCTCTTTTTTGCTTGCAGATGGATCGCCTCTGGTTCGACTGGGCGCCCGCATCTCGGTCAGATACCGAGCTTCATGATACCTACCCCCAAGACGCAACCTTTGGCA
>JABFEV010000646.1:0-26416 GCA_013618395.1 Fusarium domesticum | reverse complement strand
GAGAAGGAGGACTCGCGGAGACAAAGGAGACAAGCGGGCGGGACGATCCACCAGGTTGGCACAGTCCGTTTGAAATGGGGGGACACAACAGGCGGGTAACCGCAGCATGACATGAGTGGGAATCTGGGAAAATCAGCTCATGGTGTTGGGTCTCTGTACGTAGGATGCAGCAAGAGAGGTAGGCTCGAGGCCTGGAGGCTCAACCTGAGCCATGAATAGATGCTCAAGGAGCGGCGATAATGGACAGTCGTAACTGATATCTGATCGGCCGAGGCTCTGGATGTGCATGTGCATAGAAGAGTTA
Source organism: Fusarium domesticum (assembly GCA_013618395.1). Taxonomy (NCBI): domain Eukaryota; kingdom Fungi; phylum Ascomycota; class Sordariomycetes; order Hypocreales; family Nectriaceae; genus Fusarium; species Fusarium domesticum. The sequence continues at coordinate 26,112 of JABFEV010000646.1, read as the reverse complement.
ACCATCACTGAATTTCGGAGGAATTGGTGGTTTTCTTTTTCAAAATGTATTATTGTCTATTTCAGCTCTCATCGCAGTGTAGGTCAATAGACCGATAAAATAGATGTACGTAGTCACATATAGCCAGCCTAATTAAACCACTCTAACTCTTAACAAAATACCGAGTGTTAGGTCTATGGCGCCGACTATGAATGCATTGAATTTTTGTTGTCATAGAGAATAATAAAGCCTAATGTTAGATCAAACCAATTGACAGTTTTCGGGTTGTGCGAGACATGCATTCCATTCTGACATGATTTCCAGTTTGCTGGGACGAGGCAAAAGTCACCGCGTGTTTGTGCAACGGTTGTGGAACCAGATTTTGACTTGAGTCAAATCCTTGTTGATTATAGCAAATTGGCTGCTTTCGGTATGAGTCGGTCGACATCTCCGTGCCGTGGAATGTAAACCCTCCGTTCACCACTGTTAGCTAGTGTGTACTACGTGATGCAGAGGAGTTCAACGGCCAATCTCTTGGTCAGCCGTTCAACACCTTGTCCGGTTCAAGAATCACTGATTCCAGAGTCAGGGGAGGAGTGTTATTTTTCTTTCCATTCGTGGGAGCAAAAATCCGAGACTAGAACCCCTCCCCTGTATGGACAAGGCTCGTTGAGAAGGAGAAAACTGACATCTCATATAATATTCTAGAGCTCCAAAGGCCGGGGAGGTTTTCAGTGGCTTCTCCTGATAGGGACCTGCCATCCCTCTCCTTTGTATCTGTGCCGCAACTCGACCTTGAACTCGACAAGGAAGAAACTTGTTGGGCTGGTCGTGAGTATTGTTAGCGAAATGATCACCAAAGGATTGCCGAGGGGTCGCGGAATGAACGGAAAGAATAAGAGAATTTGTTCCATGTGAATTCTATTTTATGAATGGAGCCAGAACGGTTCATCAACGATGGCCAATTCGGCAAGTGCCTACATAGATGTTTAACGTTACAGGTACTTGTTCAATGTGAGCGGCAACTCTCACCGCAAGACACCACATGTTATCAAGCCAAAAGAAGAAGAAGAAGAAGCAGCTTGCAATTCGTTGCCACCAACCAATGTAACATCAAAACACATCAGCCATCGCCGACAATTAAAACCCAAGAGAAATCAGAAAAGTCGTGTTTGGAAAAGGGAAAGGACATGGTTGATAAAGTGGGACAATTAACTACCTACGGAGTACTATGGACACTGTCAGTCGTCCAGCACTGTTGCTTTTGGTGGGGAGCAGCCAAGGAACTGAGCGGAACCAATAAAAACAGCACTCCCCCTGTATAAAATACACACGCCCCTGCAAGCACATTAACCTGATAAGCAAGAAACCCAAACCACGCCTTACCTTTCCCGTTCCCAGCGCTCGAGCCGTGATTTCTTGGCTCCTTGAAAGTTCCCTGCCTGTGCTTGTGAGCTCCCTCAATCGTTGTCCCGCTACGAAAGCCACTCTCGGCTGCTTGGGGCAAGGTTGCATTGTAGCGTTGTCAAAAGCAGCCCCAGGGTTTATTCGCACAGCCTTCTAACACCCCTTCTCTTGCGTGGTTTCCTGCACGTACCGGTGGGAGGGCCTGTCATTGGCACATCCTCTCGTTCTGCAGACCTGCAATGTCTCCCCACGCAACCCTGGGCCATGAACCTGGAATTCTCGGTCCCCTCTGCCCTCCAATCTCTAGTAAAGCCATGGCTCGTCTTGCATGGCTCATGTGGCCCTTGGGACACTCAAGCGTTGGGTATTGGCTGGACCTTGTCCGCTTCTGGACACTGACGATTCGTTGTGCCATCCTACTGTGGCATGGCCTGTGTGTTGTGAAGCGCCCGGCTGCTTGTACCCACCGCTACCACCACACTGGCCCTCGCGTTGGTGGTGGTTGGCAGGAGGTACCTTTCCTTTGGTGTAGAAGTATTGGCCCGTCTACCGTTTCCAAGTCAAGCCAACCAAAGCAAGTAGCCTGTCAAGGAAGGGGTTTCCTCTCGAGTGAGTATAGTTCACCCGCCCTCGCTCCTCCTTCGTCTCATGGGCCCCGTTTCCTTCTCCTTCCCCTTCCTCCAAGCTCTAAGCTCAAACCGAAACTCGACTGCTCACTCGCTCACTCACTCACCTCTCGCAACTCGCGATAGGGAACAGATGAGAGAGCATTTCTAAAGGACTGGTTCAATTCTTCCCGCATTCCAACCTAGATCTTGCCTCCATCCAACAGTGGTCCCACCCCAGTTTGTCGCCCGTTCTTTCCCCTCCATTCAAGTGTGAGCGCCACGACTTCTCGGCCCGCCCGAGTCCTTCTCAGTTCATGCCATTCATATCTACTCGAAGCACAGCCTCGGAATTCTTCAATTCCGTCAACCAACAGTCAATACTTTATTGACGTGTTCTCGCCTCCCGGCCCGGAAGTTTCCACCGATAAGGAAAATAAAACTCAACTGGACGCCGATTAATTACCCCGTTCATTGAAACTAAATTGGTATAACCGACATCATCATTATCAACCTTCTACTACCGCATCTTACCTCGGAGACTCACTTTCATCCTAACCATGAGCTCCCCTCCTCAGGCCGGGCCTTCTGTGCCCAAGGAAGAGAAGGAGAAGAAGGGCTTCGGCAGGGTTCTCTCTCGTGTCAAGACTGTTCTCAAGCGCGAAAAGAGTGAGAGTTCTACTAAGCGCCTTTCAACCGTCTCTACTACCAAGGCCGCACCCGCATCGAAATCGGAGCCTATCAAGAAGAGGTATGTTAAATAAGCATCACCAGCAGCTTGATTATTCCTCTCTCTCACAGTGCAACAATTGTTTGAGCCTTCCACATGATCAACTACGCATCCTGTCGCTCACATCATACAACCCTATGTACCCCACTTACTGACCTATTGAAGTGAGCCTACCCCAGAGACCAAGACGGACAAGGCCGTTGAGGCCAGAGCTCGCTATGAGGACTTGGAAGGTGTTTCCAAGTTGACCAGGAGCCAACTGTTGGAGGAACGGGCCAAGAAACTGGGCGAGCGATATGGACTCGAAATCAAGCTTTCCGAACTTACCACTGGATCTCCCGACGACACTATCCTCCGCATGGACAAACCTATCCGTATGCGCGTCCGACGAACCTGCCACAAGTGCAGTGCCACCTTCGCCTCAGCCAGGGAGTGTCCCAACTGCCAGCATGCCCGTTGCACCAAGTGCACTCGCTACCCTCCCAAGCGAACCGAAGCGGAGATTGTCGCCAGCCGCGAGAGAAGAGCTGCCATCATCAAGGCCAACAAAGAGAACGCTCCCATCATTCCCGATTACTCGTACGGCTGCGACGAAAAGAAGATTGTTCTCACTCGACCCAGCAAGACCGGAGGTCAAGACTTGGTTCACAAGAAGCCTCGTCAACGAGTGCGCAGGACTTGCCACGAGTGCGAGACTCTTTTCCTTTCCGGCAACAAGACGTGCGACAAGTGCGGACATGTCCGCTGCACTGACTGTCCACGAGACCCGTACGTGGTGTTGCTGATTCACGACATGACCCAATTGATTACTGACAATGTACATAGGCCCAAGAAGGAGAAGTATCCGTATGGTTATCCTGGAGACGAGTTTGGTCCTAACAGCGTACCTCATTACGAATGCAAGGACTGCAAGACCATATTCCCCACAGGCGCCGACCATGGTACTGAATGCAAGAAATGCGGACTGGAGAAATCGGACGACTCACCTCGCGTCAAACCCCGCAAAGTTGAACCTGAACCTGACCCAGAGATACTAAGGCAGTTGCAGGAGCGGCTGCAGAATCTCAAGGTGACCTAGGGAGCCTGAGCTGGAGACGGCGTGAGTCGCCAGCCAAGGAAGAGGTTCGCCGAACATTGGGAGAAGGAGTTATGTCCTTGGGTGAGGGTTCAACCACCTCGACGACCTACATCGCAACATCAAGTCTGTTTGCACCTACGAGAGGCAGAGCCTGAAATTTGTTTTCCCATGCGTACGACATCACGATCTTGATCATTTCAAGCGCTATTTCCGCGACTTTGCATTTATCATTCTTTCATACACGCATTTACGATTCAGGAGTTGTTTAGCAAGAGATCAATTGAGAAAATCTGGACAGGGGAATTTGTTGTCAGAGGAGTAGGGGGAGTTGAGATGCTGTTCCGTAGTTGGAAAAGGAAGTCGAAGGCAGACAACGAATGACCAAGGACTAGTAATTTTCGATTGGTCTTTTGAAAAACGTGCTTATAGAGAAGCGAAAATTCAAGACATTGAACGTCTTGATACGATGGAGGTGCCTAATGTGATCTAAGTGACATCTACGAACAGGTTTTTACTGCGTCCATGGATAAGTGCAGCCCTAAGACGTCCTTATTATCAATGACCTCCAAGTTCCACGATGATACAACAAGTCCACATATCACACGAACAGAGCCTTGTTCACGATGCGTCATGCTGTAGAGGGAATTTGGCGTCGAATGCAAGTGGTTTGAATCATAAAGGAAAGGTTTTGTGAAGCGTCTCGTGGTTCTTGCGAACAGCGGTGTAGAGGGGATGGCTGCGAAGGGCGCATAGTTGCATGGTCGCTTATGAAGAGGGTGTGCAAGAGATACTATTCTATTGTGTGTCTGTCTGAGACTGCGGTGAGTCTTGTGATGTGAGTACTTATCGGTATCGGTCACATTATGTGAGCTTTACATTACTCTCAATCCATTCCGACGATGGCCAAATCACATGTAAATATCTACTCGGGAATGATATATTCCTCCCTGATGAAATGCTCCAGAGACAATCTCACACCATGAGGTACCGAGGCCCCCAGGGTCTCGAGCCGGTTCGCTTTGCGGCCGTGGTACATGCCCACGCCGTCCATGCGGTTGTTGAGGTGTGCGTACTGGTCCTCGGTGACGCCCTTTGCGACGACGTTCTGGTAGCCGCTCGGGTCGAGGATGGGCATGAGTCCGTGCGTTGGGTAGAATCGACCTCTAATCGATAGCTCCTTGAACACAACGTTCTCCTTGACGAGGACGTACGACCAGTGAGGGCCCTTGAGGCTGTTGCGCCACTTGAGCTCCGCCTGGAGAGCGACGGGAAGCTGGTCTTCGCGGACCTTGTTGGGTTTATCCTCCGAGACGAGTTGGTAGATGTGTCCGCGGAAGAAGACGGCGCCGGGGAAGTCCTTGTTTGTGAAGATGAACCTCAAGCCGAGAATCCCCTTTTCGGGCGGCACGTTAAGATCGGCCGGTAGTGATCTTAGGCGGAGTGAGTCGCCGATCTCGACTCGCTCTGCACCAAAAAAGCAGCCGTAGTAAGTAACGGTTTTAGCATTGGGGTCCTCGGACAGCGGCGACCAGAGCGAGTAGGAATAATCGATCTTGACGGCTGCCAGCTTGGACGCATCGAGAGCGATGAGTTCGCGTCGATTGCCATCTATGCCTGCGGCCCGAAACATGGCCTCCCACGGGACTGCGTTGAACGACTTCTCCTGAAGTTCTGGCAAGGCCACGGGCGGGACGGTAAAGGCGTAGAAGGGTCGCATGTCGCCGTCTTGCTTATTGACGTTGGTTTGCTGCACGATACCGTGGCCGATGGGCATCAGCTCGTAGTTGGCGTTTGCAGCGGCGGCGACTGTACCTAGACGCCATGTGTTGCCGTTCTGGTACCAGACCAGTTCACCTGTGCGGAAAAGAAGCGGTGATTTGATGCCCCATTGCACGGGCTGTGGCGGAGACTGCACTGCTGGCTGTGCCTGAGGTTGCGGATGGGCTTGAGGTTGCTGCAGAGGCTGAATAGGAACTTCTTGTTGGGCTTGAGGTTGGATCTGAAGCTGAGGCTGAGGTTGAAGCTGCGGCTGTGGCTGCAGCTGGGTCTGGGGTTGAAACTGAGCCTGGATATGAGGTTGAGAGGTAACGGCAGCAGCGGGTGCTGGCGAGTTGTGAGCTGTGGCTACGGGTGTTGATTGCGTTGATGCTGGGCCTGAAATTGGTGGATTCTGTTTTGGTTGCGCGAGTCCAGGAATGGTCGGCAACGGAACAGGAGTGACCTTTGCAGCGATCTTATCAGCTTTGGACGGCTCGTTCGTTATGATGAGGTTATCCTCGACTGAGACACCGCTCTTGAGAGGGTTGGGTGTGTTGCAGTGTGCACAGCAGCAGTCGTGGTAGTCTGCTGACGTAGATAGTAGCCAGATGAGATGGACTGCAAACTCTTGCGGGCTCTTGAACAGCCTGGCCTTGACGGGATACCCAGAGACCCATAGGTGTTTGGACTTTTCGTATAGCCAGTATCCACGTGGAAACTCGACGAGCCACGGGTTCCCCTCTGGAATCATTGGTTAGAGGCCGAACCACACAGTGCTTGGAGGTGTACAGCTTACCGTCAGGGGTTGGGCAGAGCTCTTGTTTTAGCAGGATGCCCAGCTTGACTTTCCATTCGACGAATCTTGGGTCGTCCTCAGCCAGCCGCATCATCTGAGGCTTCGTTCTCGGAAGCTTCTCTGCTGCGAGTGCATCCTTGGCCGTCTTCTTGGCCGCCGTGGCGAGTGGTGCCGTTACGGGCCAGTATCCCGGGCCAGTATCCGCTCCATCGCTTCTAGCCACGCGGTAGAGGTCGAACTCCTTCAATTCCGCCATAGTGGGAGTACTCATCGCCGAGCGAATTGGGCCTCAGAGTTGAGTCTGGCTGTGAGATGGGCTCGTAGGTTGGGTGAGTTTACAAAGTAGCGACTTTCCCGGCCTTGTATGAGATTCAACCACGACAGGTACCCATCAACACCGGCGGCTAGTAAGATTCTCTTGTATACGTGTCACAGCGAGTATTCGGTGCCTCTGCCTTTGTTACTGTACGCGATGGGTCGCCGAGATTTTAAGATGGCCTGCTTAAATTGGTTGCGATAAATGACTCGTCGTGGCCCAGACCAGCTGAGATGGTGATGGCTCCCAAAAGACAAAAAGCCCGGCACAAAACGGACCACCGCGTGTCGTCTAAGATTGTATTTGTTGCTGCGCAAGTATCAATGGGAAGGGGTTCAAGGGAAGTTGATGGTAGATGTTTAAAGCGACTTGAGTGACCAACCACAACGCTCCATAGTGTCAGCTGAGTCAGCACAGATATTCTGGTTGAACTTCTGTCTTGTTAGATGGGTGCATATAACCGTTGGTATTGTTTAACAACCGCATCGAACGTGTAATACTTTTGGACGCTTATGTTTTGCAAGTGATTCTCGTTTTCATTATTTGCACTATTACAATCCAGAACTTCCATAACCAACTGGTCTTGTACTTTGCATCAGCAAAACTAACAGGACCGATCACTGCGGCGTAAGGTCTGATACTGGGCGGCTTACAACTTACAACTGATTTGGGCACATCCTTTCTCATGACACACATCCATCCAATTTGAATAAGGGCTAACTTGCTGACAGATATGCCTCTATTTTTCATTAACTACCATGTCATAGAGCTCCATCATGGTTTTGAAGCCAAAAAAAAGAGCTAATTCCATCCTTCTTGATAAACTGCACAGCCACCACAGCCACAACAGCCACCTTCCACCCAAGTCCCACCATACTAATTAAACAAACGCGTAAGGGCGCGTCTTCCAGCAGAGGCTTGGCTGTCGCTTTGTTCCTACTGCATTGAATACTGCATTGAAACCAACATTCTCCTCAAACCTGGCGATACCTTCAAGGACCACCTCTTTCTTCACTCCAAGAGCCTGTTCATACGGCAGTCTGGCGTTCACAACATGGCCACATCACACTTCAATGATGGCCACCGAGCATTTCTTCAGGCTATTCTAGCTCGAGGAACTATCACTTTCGAGGAATCTCGACCCATCCTCGCCGAGATCTTGAACGCCGACCGTGCGGCTACCAATGGAGAAGAAGCTGACGAAGTCCGTCCTGACCAAATCACTGAGGAAAACTTCTATGACTATATCGAGATCGCTTCTAAAGCGGCGTCACTATTCGACTACGAGATTCGCAGCAGCATTCACCAAATAACCAAGCGCCGTATCTATGCTCTGGTCAACACAGCATCCGATCCGCAGACCCAGCTTGCTACGACATATTCTGCCGACGAGCTATCCTTCATCAAGCGTGTGCTGGACGCTATGTTCGAAAAGTTCAACACCCCACGCATGGAAGTCCTTGCCGTCACCGAGATGCAAGCTATCAAGTTCGCACGACCGAACCGAAGAGAGAGTCAACTTGACCTTGATCCTCAAACGCAAACGCAAACTCAAACACAAGCGTCGACCGACAAAGGCCTTAAGCATAGTGAGGTGGAAACTGTACTGGCCAGTTTGGTCGAGGGAGGCTGGTTCGAGAAGAGCCACGAAGGATTCTATACCCTTTCGCCCCGAGCCCTACTCGAACTACGACCATGGCTCGTCGAGACGTACAATGACCCCGATCTGCGTCCACGTGACTGGCAGCGAGTTAAGTTCTGCGAGGCCTGCAAAGACGTCGTCACAATCGGTCTGAGATGTGCCGAGCTCGACTGCAACGTCAGGCTGCATGATGTCTGCGAGGATGCATACTGGCGGACGCGCAGGGAGAAACGGTGTCCGGCGTGCTCGAGCGAGTGGACAAGCGGGAGGTACACGGGAGAAAGGGCGGTGACAACGACCGACTCTTATCAGAGAGGACGTCGTGGAGGAGGCGGCTGGCGTCGCAGTACACTAGCAGACGAGGTCATTCATGAACAAGGCGGCGTGGACGAACCTGAGGAGGAAGCAAACATTTACGATGCCGATTGAGCGACGATGAGCAGGACCGCCAGCATCCTGTCATTTACCTTGTTTTGCTCTTCTTTTCATCCGCTTAAGATACCCAATTTACACGATAAATCAAAGACAACGTTTGTACCAATCAAATCTTGACTGGGTCAATGACTAACAAATTCTCTGTTTTACCATCGAAACAGAGGTGGCACTTGGCTGTCGATCATCATGTCACGCTTGCGGGGGGGGGGGGCCACTGATGAGACTGACTGACAAAAGAGTTGAAGGGTTGGGACTTTATGGAAGCTTGGAATTTGAGGGAAAGAGACGCCACGGCCCAGGTAGGTTCCTCATGACATCATATGTGATGTGGCTGTGCACAGCTCTCTAAGACGTCGACAAGTGAAACAAACAACGAATCAAGCCTGGCGCGCGCCAACACACAAAGAGCTCCGTCCATTTATTGACCCTCCAGAACGCCCAGAAGCCAAGCGTAGTCCTATGACTGGGCGGCCTCTTCATGACCTTGGTGGTTTCTTGAATAAAAACGAGGTCAACGCCGCCTGTCTCCCCGCCTAAGCTTTCGTTGTCTAACATCAATCCCCGCCATCTCGAAATTGTCCAGATAATACTATTGTATCGTCATGTTGGAGTACTTCACCTACAAGAAAGTCAAGAAGCACAAGGCCGAAAAGGCGGCCGCAGAAGATGCCAAGATCGCCGTTGAGGCTGAGCATGAAGCTGAAGCTACGCGCAGTCAGCAGCGGACACCCAGTCTCAAACCCGTAGCTACGGATTCATCCCGGCAACGTCGCAGCGACGACGACGAGCAGCCGTTAAGTCCCGTCCTCGACAAGCAAGATGAGGCCTGGCTTAGAAACATTCTCAACGACGATGGTCCTGCGCCCCCTCTACCGCCGCGCGTCAACACGCCTCAGTTCGACTTGTCGTCTGCCTCGGAGAGCGAGATAGACTTTGTCAACAGCCTCCAGGAGCCCAAGAGTAAACAGAAAGAGGATAAGAAAAAGGACAAGAAGAAGGATGCCAAGGGTAAAGAGAAGGAGGAGAAACAACCAAACCGTATCTCGACTCTGTTCACGCGGCACAAGAAACACAACGATGGCCTCAAGCCTGCGGATGCTGCTGCCGACACTGAAGCCGAGCGCGAGAAGAGCGATCTCGGCAACGTTCTCGACCGACTGAACCTACAAGCCAAGAACAACAAGGTTCTCTCGCTATCAAACGAGTCATCCGACCTTCTCCAGCGCTTCACGAACGTCTTCAAGGACCTCGTCAACGGCGTACCAACAGCATACGGCGACCTCGCAGGCCTCATCGAAGACCGCGATGGCGCCATCAACCGCGGCTTTGAGAAACTCCCAACGTCTCTCCAGAAACTCGTCACACAGCTTCCCGACAAGCTGACCTCCTCACTCGCGCCAGAGCTGCTCGCTGCTGCTGCGGAGAGCCAGGGCCTCAAGACCGACAAGGATAAGAATTTCAAGGACGCGGCGATGGGATTGCTCAAACCTCAGAACTTGACGGATCTGGTCACCAAGCCTGGTGCGCTTGTCGGTATGCTCAAGGCTATTGTCAACGCCCTCAAAGTCCGATGGCCCGCCTTCATCGGAACCAACGTTCTTTGGAGCGTCGCGCTATTCTGTAAGTTTCACCCCCCTCCCGCAGACTTCCATACCCAGAACACTTGTTAACTTGAAATATAGTACTCATGTTCGTGCTCTGGTACTGCCATAAGCGTGGTCGAGAAGTCCGTCTCGACAGGGAAAAGTCCGCTACTGAAAATCCCATTGACGGCAGCGACCGCGTCGAGGAACTCCCGGACGATCCTCTTCTGCCAGCACCTGAAACGCCAAGCGCGATTCACAGACGACCTGTCGGGGCATCATCTTCGAGAGCGCCTGTGTCGCCCATGTCTGGGGATTTGTCGCCGCTGCCAGTTGGGGATTATGCATACTCGACGTCCAGTCGTCGATAATGAAAGAGGGAAAGGGGACAATGGACTACTTAATATTTTTTTCTCATGAAATGGACTACGAAATGGAATGACGACTTTGACACAAGCTGAACCCTGATAGGTAAAGCAGTTTTTTTTCCCTACAAATGCCATTATGATGAATTTATACATGAATATCTAGCTACTTGGTCTACGTTAAAGGGGTATCGTTTGTGAGAAAATAAACATGGCATCTCGATCTCCAGCAGTGCTTTTCGGGAGCGCCGCCTCTACGTCGTGGCCTAGTTATCACTTGTATGCTCTTTTCACATTAGTCATCCTGGACTAGCTCCTTAATCTCCTCTCGTCCCGGCGCCAGAGCGACAGCCTCACTCTTGGCACTCACGCCCTGCCGATCAGTCGGGCCGCCGCCATCCTGCATCCAGAACCCCACCTCATCAATGATATCGTAGACGACGTCCTCTGCGATCTGATCGCGGTACCGCTCGCTTACGGCGTGGGTCTTAGCCAGGCTGTACTCGGCAGAGCGAACCATGTCGACTTCGCCGATGGTGGTGTCGTAGCCGGGGGGAGGGTACCAAAAGTCTGGACCAAAGTTTACCTCTGCAGTGCCGCCGCGGAAGACACTCACGGCCGGATAGTAGCCTAGCATGCCGTCGTCGAGGCCCTCTCGGGCGCCGACCTGGGGCATGGGACGGGAGGCGGGTGGGAAGAAGCCGAGGAGGTTTTCGAAGGCTGTTCCCACAAGGACACCGTTCTTGTAGACGCGGATGCAGGAGTTGGGGAGCGTGCGTAGAGCGGGCGTGGGATGATTAGGGTTGGGAGCTTCGGATGGGGGGTTGGAGAGTGTGGTCGGATTCATCAAGTCTTCGAGTTCTTTGGTAGTGTGGTATTCGATCTTTTCGAAATAGGTGTGAGCTTTGAAGCGGATGGGAACACGATCGCGAACGATGTTGTGTGCTTCTGCTGTCGGTTTGGGTTCGTTGTCGGCTGAGTCCGTGAGGGGGTTATAATTTCCGGACATGATCTTGCGATGGAGTCGCTCGGATGGTAGTTGGATTTCGAGCCCAATGACGTCGCCTTCTCGAATGCCTTCTCCTTCTGGGAAGAACTCCTTTGGTCGCGACATGTGAACCTTTTCACCAGACACATCACGGATGCCGTAACTGTAGGCGTCAAACCCCACGGGGGCGTCCAACGAGGCTTCGCGACGGGCCCATCCCATGCGCACATGCTTTCCACCTTCAGGTTTGGAGTCGCCATCTCTACGAGGCTGTATACCCTGTGTAATTTTGCACTCGTAATACCACCTGCCTTCTCTCACTGCGACATTGGCGCGAGCCATACGAAATCCCTTATCTGTTGTCACTTGTCGCGCCGATTTGTCAAAGTATACATGGCCTGCTGCGTCCTCGAAACTCATGCGGGCTCCGAACGGTTCTGGTTCCGTGCCTCGGTAGTAGATCATGGACGGGAAGAGAGGGTCGGCGATGCAGTGGGTATAACGGAAATTCTTCTTGTTGAAAACACTAGTAGAGTCAAGTCAGTAGAGTACCAAAATTGAAGTAAGGGAATCGAACTGACTGATCAGACGTTTCGTAAAACTCGACAGTTTTACCATCCGATGTCGTGGAATCATGATGCGCTGTCATGACAGGTCCCCTGGGCAGGTCGAAATCTGAAGGTTTTGGCGGAGCGAGCTTATAACGTAACGGGCTAGATGCACTCTGCTTGGACGCTTTTGTCTTGGGCTTTGGGTCGGGGGTTGCGCGGGCGCTATCACCACCAAGAGCACCACCCTTGGACTCGCGCTTCTTGAGCGTCTCTTTCTTGGTGCGCGCTGACTTTGAACGGGCTGCTTGGGCAACATCGTCAAGGGCGAGAGAATCGGAAGCTTTGACCTCGGGGTTCAGCGGTGAGGGTACCACGGGGCTATGGCGGCCTTCGTCGAGCGCGCGTTTCTGAGGAATCGAAGAAAGAGGCAGAGTTGGCGTGGGCTCCCGTTTAGGGCTGCTGCCGATCTCGGAGGCCATGCGGAGGGAGGGAAGTCGCGAAGAACAGCGGAGGGAGGAAAATAGATGGCAGACAATGAAGTGTGTGGTTGATTGAGATGAGGATCGATTGGTGTTGATTGTGATGGGACGGAGGATGAAGGTTTGAAGAGGATTGAATGCGACCAAAACGAAGGGGAGCTTGATGTTGAGCTAACATCGAATGGGTACAGCTGGAGCCTCATGTGGCTTGTGCCTGGCAGATAAAATATCGTCAGGGGGGTCGAGTCGCAGTGTGGCGCAGACTGACAGGATGGGCCTGATAAGATCCCAACGTTGGGGGTGAGTGAAGAGACAACTTACTCATGGCTCGAAAAAGTAAAGAGCCAATCGGAGAAGAGATATTTGAAAGAAGGGCTCGATCTTGACTTAGCGTCTACTGTGATCTAAGTGGGTGCGATCTTCTGTGCCTACTGCCCCGTGGAAAAGCTAGTTGCAGAGAGCGAAACCAAGCGGCCCCAGTAGAATGTCGTTCTTGGGGCGAATTGAGCCAATGAGACACAGGTAGATGTAATCCGATGCATCTCACCGGCAACAGAAGAACTTTGACAAGAGAGCCACGGTGAAGAGGAGGGGCCCGCTAGAACAAACTGCTGTCGACGGAGTATTGCCCAAATAAAAGGGTCCGAGATGTGCGGTGTGAGAGGCGGCGGTGGTTCTTGATGGCGATGTCCCCTGGGTTATTTATTGTATGATGGTAATAGTGAAGTAAGAAGATGACATTAGACAGTAGTAATTCATGTACATTATTATGCTTCTATTGTCAGCTCATTGTCAGCCAGGGGTGGGTAGAATGGTTGGAAGTTGGACATGGCCTTCCAAGTTGTCGGAAACGACACCCAATTGAAGTCTAGCTTTGGTTTAGTTGACGATTCATTCCACCTGGTAACAGAGGCTCTAGACTGGTTTCAACCCCAATCCAAAACCCATCCAATGATCGAAGCTTGTTGGTGGAGGATTCGTCAAGCACGTCAAATTGAGAAAGTGGTTTGAGGAGTGTGTGATGAGTTGAGAGAGAGAGAGTCGAGTTGCTACGTAAGAGAGATGACAAGGAGACAAGGGAAAACTCCGAAAAGGTACCTTTAAAATTGTGGGAAGGATGGATGGCAGGGGGATTATGAAGAAAATAGGGAAATCCCAGAAGAGGAAAGAAGCACAGAGTCGTAATTTTCTCTCAACTTTTCTCTAAAAAGAAATTCGCCCAGTTGTCGTGTCTTTTCAACCAAACCAACCCCTGCTTTCAACTTTGCTTGCTAGCTAGTTATTCGTAAAACAACTGCGTTGCCTGGTTCAGGTTGCTTTTCGAAACCTTGGGATTGGATAAGTTACCTGGTAGGTCATGCAGCCTGCAATCAATCCACACTTGCACAATCAATCAATCAATCTACCCCCAATCAAACTCAGGCCTCGCCCATCGTCCCTTGGAAAGGTTTGGTCCCTCTCCCCCCTTCCCCCTCCTACATTGGCCCGAGACACAGACCTCATCTGGTTTCCCCAGCCCCATTCCCAGTCGGTCAACGTATCCCGCTCATCACTTCTCATTGTTGTCATCGTAGACGTCGTCGCTGATCTGGCCTCACCCTTTCTACGTTGTCTTGCTGCTCAACTCTCCCGTCCCGTCGTCTTCTTGGTCTCTTCTCCAAACTCCGTCGGTAAGTTGCTGTTGGTACTTCTTATCGTGTTGTCATTAGTGTCGTCTTCAACTGTCCCATGCATTTACCCCCTCTCACTATCCTCACCCTCACTCACCCTCACACTCACCACCCTCACCCTCACCCTCGTTCTCGTCCTTGTTCTCGTCCTCGTTCTCGTTCTCATCCCTCATCCTTTACTTCCACTGAGCTCATTCCATTCACCTCCTCACCCTTCATCTCCAGCTCGCTGCCGAACTCGACTCGTCGTCGTATTCTTCCCCCTTGGTTACGTAGACAGATCTGCTAGGGTTGTTCTTCTCTGATCTCCCACCACCCATCACCAACTGGCAATTTACTTGCACCCCCTGTTTTCCCATTTCCACCCAAACCATCATCGATCCAGTCATTGTTTGGTATCTATTGTTGGCTGTTCATGTCTTGTTGCCTTCTTTTCCGTCGCTTACTGGCCTTTGATCCTGGGTTCTGACCTGCCAGAAGACGCGTCTAACCCCCCGACCGACACCCAAGTCTTCGTCACTATCCCGGCCTGGTGGTGTCTCTCACTATTTATTGATCACGGCCCCCCTGTCACCCGCCAAGGAAGCTTCGAACATCTTGACGAACTTGTTGTCCACGGTGGCCTACTGTACTCGGTGTACTGTCTACGTCTGCCGCCTTGCCGACATCTAACCACTTTCTCGCTGCCTACTTACTACGCTTGGTCCCCCGCGTTTGATCATCTTGCATTGTTAATCAATAATTCCCCTTAGCATTGTCATTGTCCATCTGACTTTGGGCTTGGCTTTACTTCTTCCCCCACGCTTCCGTCTCCCTGATCAACTTCCTCCTTCGCTTCATCCGCGACTGCGACTCTTGAGTCTTGTCGCTCTCTCGCCCCTCTCGCCACATCCACATCCCCCCCCTCCCATCATACTCTAAGGAATCGCCTTATTCTCCATCCATCTCGGCTTGCACCATAACAAGCCTGCCCCCCCTACCCCTTGTGGACTTTCCCGTCCTGGTCTGACGTCTGTCCCAAGTCTCCGGCCACTGGTCGTGTCGCCCCCCTCTGAGTCTGACATTTCTGTCGCCTGACCAACACTCGCTTTCTCGTTCGCTCACATTAGAGGACTGGCCCGGCTCTCGGTTGCTTTGTTCAGTTCGCTAGGTCATCATCTGCCTCGGAGTACCGAGTACCTGGGACCCTTGATATTACTACTGTTTGTCAGTCTGCCCACTGTACCTACTTTTGGTTCTTCGGACATACCGCAGCCTCAAATTACTCCGCCCCGGCCTTATATTGTTTATTTGTAAGGTAACCAACCTAGTTTTCGTCACTCGTGGAACTGCGGCGTCCATGCTGAGAAGATCCTATCGCAAGAGCCTCTTCCTAGGTGCCTGCCCTGCCTACTATCCGCCTGCGTAGGTAGTAGTTTTCTAGTCTTCTACGACTAGCTTGTCGTTGCGGATCCCAGGCGCCGGCACCTGCCCGGATTTGCCTTCCCTCAGCCGGACTACAAGCGCACTTCGCCAGCCGCCGCAACCGTCCACGACTCGTTCCTTTCCTCGTTGTCGTCGCCAATTTCAAACTTGTTTTCCCTCCATCTTTAAACAACAACATTGTCGTCTACGTAACGTAACCTCACATTCACCCTCACACCAACATCTACAAGAACACTGCCATCGATTCTGATTCATGTTGCACTTGTCGCCGTGTAACTGACCAATCTTACTTGATTCCCATACACCCTCTTGCTCAGCACCTCCTTGAAAGGATCCTACGCATTTTTACCTGCCCAAGTTCATCATTTTGGTCACTTCAACACTATTTGCTCTCCCAGGGTATGAGCCAAGATCCTCGTTTGGGGCCGCTGTATAGCTACCAGCGTGACCCTGGTTCTGAGCGAACCGTATTGCCCTCCCGGCCTCTCTCTTCAAAACCAAACGATATGGCTAGTCTACCACCCCAGGAACGAACAAGGCTTCCTACAAGTCAAGACCCTCCCAAACGAAGCCAAACGACCGGCGACTCTCCTAAAACAACAAGCCCTTCTGTCACCACTGTCAACATGGCCAAGGATCAAAGTCCCGGCTCTCAGCGTGGTGCAAAGACAAGTCCCCCTCCAGCTGGTAGTCAAGGTCAGGGCCAAGTTTGCAGGTAAGTGTGAACCTGGTGTTTCTCGTTCCCGACTGCTAACGATCATGTAGCAACTGTGGAACCACTCGAACCCCCTTATGGAGGAGATCGCCACAAGGTGCTACGATATGTAATGCTTGTGGACTGTATTTGAAAGCAAGGAATGCTTCTCGCCCAACGAGCCTCAAGAGACCACCAAATGTTGTCCCTGCCGATCCGCTACGGAATACTCTTGCGAAGCCTGCGCAAGCGTCGAGCTCAAAGAGTGCATCAAACGCAACCTATGTATCCGCCGACCAGACTCCCGGAGGAACTTGTCCTGGTGATGGTCACTGTAATGGAACAGGTGGTGCTGAAGGCTGCAATGGTTGCCCTGCTTACAACAACCGCGTTTCTAAAAGTGCCAATCTTGGTGGTGTGCAGAAGCGACCAGGCTGCCAAGGTCGAGCTGAAGGGCCAGCTAGGACTGAGCCGGCTCCCATCGATGTGAATGCTATGCAAAGTCAAGCAAAAGCCCAGAGCTCGAGCTCGAACCCGAACGCGAACCCGAACGCAAGTGTCGTTATCGCGTGCCAAAACTGCGGCACCACAATCACTCCTCTCTGGAGACGAGACGAAAGTGGCCATACGATTTGCAATGCCTGCGGTTAGTGTATCGACGTGAATGATATTCCCAACCCCTGACGTTTTCCAGGCCTGTACTACAAACTACACGGTGTTCACAGACCAATGACGATGAAGAAGTCGACGATCAAACGACGGAAACGAATTATCCCAGCATCGCAGGACGAGGAGATGGAGGATGCCTTGGATTCGGTTGAGTTGCAGAGTCATGAGCCGACACCCGAGAGAGGATCAATGAACGATGATGGATCCATTAATCTTGGCCTGCGTCGTCGCCCAGATCACCCGTTGACGATAGAACCTCAACCTGTTGCTATGCGGCCGAATAGAAGAATTTCACCCCTGCCATCGACATCGGACCTCGCGGCCTACCATCAGTCCAACAACCTCCGGCCGATTCTGGGCTCTTTGAACGACGACAACCGGCTGGCACCAATGACATCACTGACGGGAATGGGCGATCGAAAGACGTCGTTGTCCCCGTCGTCATTCTTGTCACCGACTCGAAAACGATCGTTCTCTACGACCGAGAGCGAGGCATTCAAATTGGCAGAAGGCAGTCAGGAGAGCATGAAGCGGGTTTCCGGCATCAATCTCAAATCGATCCTCAACCCTCAGGTTTCGGCCAGTAGCCCTACGAACACGGCGGGCGGAAGCGATGATGGGGAGTATTCGCTGCCTCCTATACGGTCACCTTGTAGCACAACAATGTCAGCTCCTAGTCCAGGAGCCTTTTCGAACTGCGACCCTACGCCGAGCGCCGCTTCGATGTCACGCGAATACAACATGGAGGGCGACAGGATCAAATCGGAGCGGCGAGCGGCATTGCAACGAGAGGCGGTTAGGATGCGGGAAATGCTGGCGGCCAAGGAACGGGAACTACAGGAACTCGGACATGAATAATTACGACGATACATGAGATGACACTATCAACGACGTATGAGGTTCTCAATGATGAAGACGGGAGTCACGGCAGGCGAGGATATGGCGAATGGGTTAGATTCGTTGTCCCCCCCCGTTGGCGAGTGGACGGTATTGGAATTATGCTGCACACGCAGTGGAGGATGACTGGCCCAAAACACGAGGTGCACTCGTTCGTTGCGGGGCTGTTTGAGTGGATAACACGCATATGCTTACTTTACGAGGCTGTTTATTTCAGATTCGGGCTTGAGGGCACTATGACTTCTGGAACGGCATGGGCGGAGTAGGGAGCATTTGAAAACATGTTGTCTTGACGGCGTTATAAAATGCTTGTGCAAAGATGTGGCCACGTTGACAGGATGATGAAGCAGGTTCACAGATTTGACAGGATAAAATCATGTTGCATTGAACGCTGGCGAAGCATGAAGCATAGTTGTATAAGGTTCAAGACATACGGTTTAGCGTCAAGGCCAAGGGGCATTCATTTGATTTATTCCAGCCGACAAGATGTCTAGAGAGATTTTTTACTGCTGCTGTGCATTTTGCGTACGATGCAGATGAGGGTTGGTGACGCATCATGTATAGGAGTGGGAGTACATTTGGGTGTGAGTGGCCATGATGTGGTTGAGGGGTGAGAATGGACGAGTTGTTGATGGATGGCTTGGGTGCTTTTCCTTTATTCATGTTGTTACTCTGGAAATCTTGTTGGCATGTCATGTCTAAGTACTTGAGCAATGCATCATCCTTGGGCTTGTGTCTATGAGTACTAGATAGTTAGTAGGCAGAGCACTGCTTCATCATCTGATGCTGACATCTTCATGTCACACGGATACGGGTGATTAACTTCCGAGGGGCGACACCACATCAAATACAGGTAACCAACTTCGTACAGCACTTAATTACAACAAGAGCACCACAGGGCTTCAATTGGGAAATTACAACCTCTTTCTAAACGGATTCTCTCGCGTTGATTTTTTTTTTTTATCTCCGCTTCAATAATCATCACCCTGGTTTTCTCTCCGTACGTCACTTTGACGGAAAAAAAGAAATAGAAAAAAAAAAGGAAATTGCAATCTAGAAAGTAGTGACCTATCAGTGTAGAGATATTGGAAATAGAGGGGCCAATAGGTTTAGATCTCCTGGAATGGAAGTTCTGGAAACGTTTCATTGTGGAGAAGTGTCTAGCACACAGTTTTGGGGAAGGGGGGAGGGTGGTTGTAGCGGGGCTATCCAAGAACAGCACTAAGGTACATTTGTTCTATTATCTTGTTGATAAGATAGTTTCTTATCAAATCTCTGTTGTAGTTAAAGTGCTAATAAAACCTGAGGAAGATTGTTTTATGTATGTTTCTTGGAACTGGGTAACGATCAAGTACCTTGTTAGTGTCGGATAAATATGTAACATACTCTTGGCTTTCTTTTACTTGCCTTAGTGATGGTCAAGAGATGGCTATAAAGTGAGATTGTATGCTAGAGTTACGCTTAGTACAAAACCGTATATGATGTAGAAATACATAATGTACAATTCTTGGTTCGTTCATTTAATCTTTATACCATTCGAATCTCTTGTTTGCAACTGTGAGTAGTTTGAAATCTAAGTGGTAAAATGTATAGCTTCCGAAAACCAAGTCACAGTGTCATAGTCTGAACTAGCTTCCAGTAGTGATTAGAGGGGCTTATGCAGAAGTGTTGTATTACAACGAGCGGATGATTCGAATCATTGTCTGCGTATAGCTTCATTCGGGTTGCAGAGGATTTATACTTCTTACTAGCTGATGTCTGAGATTAAGACTTGTGGTTCCCTTCTTTGGTTGATAGCTGTAAGAGTATCCGGAGACAAACAGCTCTTCATTCGAGAGAGATTCATGCTTGATTTATAAAGACGCCAGTCTGATTGCACTGGGAATTCACTTCCCAATATGGTAGAAATATCACTATGTGTCTCGACATAGCCAGGTCCCGCATCCAAAACCTTGGCCTATTCCACTACGTCCTATAAATCCAGCTAAGTTGAACGACGACCTTTTCGTTTCTAATCAACTACCCAAGAATAAGCACAATTCTCTTGGAATTTTTAATTAGAGTAGGCTTTCAGTGTCATTACATACCTCAAGCTAATAATCTTGCTAACAGGTAGGTGGAATAACAAATTAAGAGAAAGGGAGGGCAGAGAAATGACCCTTTACCTGAGGAGTGGTAAACTGAAGAATAGTAGACACTGTATATGCAAACTTTGAAGAAAATGATATGTACGTGAGTGACGGTGTTGCGCTTTAATGTAAACGCTTTGCCTAGACATGAAGTAGAGCTTCATAAGAGTGCTTTGTCTAGGGTCATGTTGCGGTTGTAGGTATGAGCTAAAGGGTTCTACTTGACAATCTCTTGGCTCTGTTTAATTCTTGCTTTATTATTCTCACTCTCTGTTATTATTTTAGTAGGCCTGAATGTGTTTGTGGTCTGTGATAACGTGTCTATGTGGGTTGAAGAAATGGGCTACGCGGTGTGTGTAATGACAGACTTGTGCTTGTGCCTCAGGTTGAAGATGAAACAGATTAGAGATTGATAAGTGAGCCAATCAAAGCGACCAGCAGTTGAACAGAAAAAGGTAACCCTTTTCTCGAGGAACCAATTGTCACATTAATCCTCCGATAGCGCATGAGTTGTTTGATTGAGTTAGTCATCAGGACTGTTCATCGTCATTATAGTTACATTCGTATATCCATGGCCTCGGTGAACACCCTTAGATCAGCATGTGGTCCAATCCATAGTGTTGAAATGGTAACACTCGTCAGCAGAGTGGTATCCCTACCCGTTCAGCTGCTTACCAAGCCGTGCAGGAAGACAGAGTGTCTGGGGAGTAAGACGGTCAGATACAAATACCGTATCTAAGGGAAAAGAGGAGCTGAAGAGTGATCGAGACTCGAGAGATCGGAAACTGGCCAAGCACAAGTAAGCCACACTTGCTGCTACAACTAGAAACTCTGACCGACTCGTCTTAGTCCAGACTGAATGGGTTGGAACAGTTCGACATGGAAAGTTCCAGCGTGTTCCCTGACAAGGAGATGGATATTTTAACACTGACTGGGGTTCTGTAACCTAGGCTAAGCGAGGTAATAATCACGCGAACTGAGAGATGTTGCTGTAATTACCGAACAGTAACTAGTCGATAGTCTGCGGTTACGGGTTGTTCTGATAAAAAGCTGTAATAGTAAGTGAACCTGAACGACAAAGGTCTAACATTAAAAACTCCGGTATAGGAGGCAAGGAGGGATTCATCAGAGAAACCCCACCCTTGTATGAGCTGCGAATTGAGACTCGTTGATCAAAGTCGGATGATACATAGTAAATCTAGCGGGCTGATCCGTCTTGAGAAGAGAAGAATGAAGAGCGTAAGGGGGCGGGGGGGGACTTTGGGAGTGCTGGAGACAAAGGATTGGTCGCTTATGTGGGTCGCGCCTTTCACAACAACGAGAAGCGGAGACTCTGTGTGAACCCCTCCCGGTGAGATGTAGTTGTAGTTGTAGTGCTGAAGGGACTGTGATACAGTGTCGGTTGGACCAACGTTTTGGTGCAATTATACTTCTTCGACCAGCACATTGTACAGTGTATACAAAACATCAGCGAATGGGGGCAGGTAGCGTGGGGTGGGTGGTCATGGATGGGTGGGGTCCCGCACCTACCACGACTAAAAACGAATCCTTGTCTGTCAATCGAAGGGCGTACTGCAACAGAGCGACATTTTGGCACGAGATCCTGTCGTGCCTGCCAGGTTCTAGTGTATTCCCCGTATCTGGGGGGAGCAACGACTTTGGCTGTGGGTCGGTCAGCTCTTCACAGCCTCTCCATGACTCTTTTTCCTTCCCACTTGTCGGCCAAAACACACTCGATTAGATGTACTGTTACTGGGTAACATATTAGCTGTACTCATCATCTCATCTATTGCAATCTCAGCATTGAACAAAACAAACTTAATCCCTTAGGTCCCTTGGACATTCTCTTCCTCTCTCTCTCTTTTTCTCTCTCTCTATACTTGCAGACTCATATCCATCTCCTTGCCTTATCTACACCAACAAGCGCCCTTCCATCTCATCTCATCAACCTCTGAATGGAACCTCCGCCTTGTACTTGACATGTCACCACATCTCTTGTCAGCTCGTCACGAACACACGCCCTTGGACATCCCATCAACCTCACCTGTCATTAGACGCCCTTGACTATCCACATCCTCCATCCTTAACGACATCCACTATGGCTTCCATCGACGAGATGGAGCAGTTCGTCAACTGGGAAAAGGCCGCTGACGCCCTCGGCCACCCTTTTGCCCAGCAGTCTGATCTGACTGGCCTGGATCCCACCACTGACGACAATATCGACCTTGTCCTTGCCAATGTCAACGAGGATGACTTTAGCTTCTGCGCCCTCCAACACTTCTCCGAGAATGGTTTCCCCTTACTAGACGTGCCCGCCGCCACGGTGGACTCGCCAGACACCGCCGATTTTCTGTGGGACACTCCCGAGTTCCCCTGTGGCAACTGTTCCATGGGAGGCTTCTCTTGCAAGAAGATCCGAGAGGGTCAGTACAAGGGTTACTGCACAAGCTGTGTAGCCTTGGGCGGCCTCTGCAGCTTTGGTGCTGCTCCGGAATCCTTCAACCTACAACCCTCAGATCTTCCCATTGCTACCTGGCAGCCCCTGCCAGAGATACAGTCCACAAACACACTCCACGAGGACTTTCAAGATGGCTCTGCTCAATCATCCCAGAACGCCTCCGTGACGGATCTGTACCTCTCCGAGAACCTCAGCAAAGCTACTCCTCCCAAAATCGGCGCTCGATTCTCTAGAGAGTCAGTCCGTATCTTGAAGACCTGGCTATCAACCCACAACCGCCATCCTTACCCAAGCGACGAGGAAAAGATCATGCTCCAGCGCCAGACTGGCCTGAATAAGACCCAGATCACCAATTGGTTGGCAAACGCCAGGCGACGAGGAAAGGTCCAGTCCCTCCCCCGATCAACATCACCTCAGTTCACCACATGGACAGGCCCCATTGATATTCCTCAACGACGAGGAACGCCTGCCCTCGAAGCCATGAACCCTCTGCAGCGTTGGGAGCACTCACCCCCAGAGAACGAACCGGCTTCCGTCACTGCCATTGCTCGAGCCGTGACGGCCTCCTCCTCGAGCATCTCATCCGGCCTCAACAGCCCCTTCAGCCTCAACTACACCGACGATGGCTCTGGAAAGTCTCTGTGCAACCAGTCTTCTCACAGCAGTCTGGGAACTTCCCATTCTAGCGGAGGATCCTTGAACTCGGCCTACTCACATGGATCCCGAAACTCGTGGGGCTCCTTTGGCTCAGCTCCTTTCAAATCCCGCAGTCGCCGTCGCCGCCGCCGAAGGACGTCGACCAAACCTGGCAAAGAAGACAACAACAGCTTGGCAGCCCCCTTGAAAACCTTCCAGTGTACATTCTGTACCGAAACCTTCAGGACCAAGCACGACTGGCAACGCCACGAAAAATCGTTGCATCTGTCCCTCGAGAGATGGGTTTGCTCCCCTCACGGACCAAGAGCTACCGACCCAGAGACGGGACTGCCATCCTGTGTCTTTTGTGGTGAAGCCAACCCTGATGATGCACACTTCGAAACCCACAACCACTCAGCCTGCCAGGAGCGCACCGCCGACGAGAGAACCTTTTACCGCAAAGATCACCTCAACCAGCATCTGCGCCTGGTTCACGACATCAAATTTATAGATTGGTCTATGAAGTCTTGGAAAATTGCTAGTCCTCAGATTCGGTCCCGGTGTGGTTTCTGTGGTATCGTGATGGATACATGGACGATCCGTGTCGATCATTTGGCAGAGCATTTCAAGACTGGTTACTCCATGGCTGACTGGAAGGGTGACTGGGGTTTCGAGAATCCCGTGCTCAATATGGTTGAGAACTCTATTCCTCCATGTATGAGACCCCTGCAGTATCCTGTAGACCAGCTTAAGTCGTCTAACTTTTGAAATCTAGATCTTATTCATCATGAACGAACATCTCCATTCCCGTATAAAGCAGACCATTCCCCGCCTGAATCACCCCGTAATGCCTACGAGCTGATCAAGCTGGAACTGGCTTACTATATGACCAACTACGAGAGGCAGCACCAACGAGCACCGACCGACAAGGAGTTGATGGTGGAAGGATGCCGTATCATTTTCGCGAGCGAATTGTTGTCCTTGCAGGGCATCGCGACCCAGGTCTCTTGGCTGCGTGACATTGTCATGAGCTCCGAGACGCTCCAGCAAAAAGCCAGGTTCGGTCCGCTTCGTGGTGCCGCTGAAAACAGGCTGGCCCATCTAAAGATTAACGGCAAGGACAACTTGTTCGAGCAATGCCCCATGGAGGTACAGCTCCAGGAATTTGTCACAGGCAAGAGGCTACTCGGACTTACGGCCATGGATAACGAGCTCCAGGAGGAGGCTTGCCGTATCGTTGGCCGGGTCGAGGAAGTTTCAACACACCCTTCCGACACCGTCGCCAACTGGCTCCTCCGCCTCATCACATCATCAACGGGCTGGCTAGCACCTTTCCGCCGCCGAGCGCACTTGCCGCGAAGCGAGGATGTCAAGGATCGGATCCACAGGTCGACCGATCCTCTGCTCATTGACTCGACTGTTCACAACTACACGCGTCTAGAGCGAGATTTGGGAGACTATCTCACGTCGCAGCGCGCTCTAGGACTGGAGCCCACAGATGAAGATCTTCAGCGACAAGCGCGTATCATCATATTCGAATTCGACGACGGCTGGAACCAGACCGCTGCCGACAACGTACAATGGCTCGAGAGCTTCAAAAATAGACACCAGCCGGAAGTGAGCGACAGCTCGCCGAGTTTCTCTCTGCAGCCAAGCACAACCTCCCTCTTCGGAGGCCCCTCCACCAGCAAGACCACGACCACATCGCCCGAGTGCCCGATGTTGCAAGGCCACGAGAGCCTGGATGCTGGCGGTAACAGCCGGCCTGGGCCTTTCTTTCTCAATGATGCGAACTGCTACAGGCGGTTGGCTAGGGAACTCACTAGATGGGTGGCATCGGTTATGTCGCCAAACAACCCTAACCAGCATGTGCCAACCGATGCGGAACTGCAGCACCAAGCACGTTGGATTATCTATGATGGGTGAGTACCACACTGGCAGTGATGGGCGAGATGGCCAGAAAGCTGACAAGATATAGTGGCGATCCGTGGAACCAGACTGCTGCGGATAATGCAGAGTGGCTGATGCGGTTCAAGCGCGACGCTGGCCTCTTGGACACGGCTGGGCCTGGCCTTGGCGAGGCAGACTGTTGGGCTGTCGAGCAGGGAGGCACCGGTTTTGCGCCGCCGTATGCCATCCCCAGGGCCTCCCGAGAGGGCTTCCAGGCCAACTTTTCGGTAACCGTGAGAAAGGGCGCCAAATCGTTGCCTGCTGCTGTGGCGAACAGCTACATCGAGGGCCTGTCTTCACTAGAGGCTCGGCCGGCAGCCGTATTCTGCTCTCGAGAGCTTGAGCGCGGTCTCGTCGATTACATCGAGGAGTATGTGTCTGATACTGGACGAATGCCGTCAGATGCCATGATCCAGGCGAAGGGACGACGGATTCTCAGCACCGATAAGACACCGGCCGAGGACCCAGTGCTCCTGGAACAGTTCAAGGAGATGGTGGCCAAGAAGCTACCGAACGCAGGCCCTGCCAATGAGTCTCTGGCTGACGCCCCTGCTATGCCTAGCAACATGGATGTCAATATTTCGGACGAGGACATCAACAACATTCTCCAGGACATGAACTTTGAGTTTGATACTCATGACTTTGACGACGTTACCATGGAGGGACTGCAAGAGACTGGCGGTGTCAGCCTCAACAAGGCTGGAATTTGACTGAGGAATAGGGGCTGGTGTATACGGCTAAGGATGAGGTTGTGTGTCTGATAGAAAAGGTTTGGTGGGGCGTTTCTTTTTCTCTGTTTGTTTCTTTCTTTGTGGAAATATTGCTATATCTATATATACACACATGATAAGAAACTATGGGTAGTATGGAGG
>JABFEV010000641.1:0-14396 GCA_013618395.1 Fusarium domesticum | reverse complement strand
ACACTTTCCGAGTTACCTACTTGCATACGCCGTAGGGCTAGACTATAATACTTAACTAGGTAAGATAATTTCTTTAATTTATAATAATCATAATAATAATATCCGCTCTAGTTATGCTTAAGGGACTGGTCTTTATAGGTTAAACCACGTGACCACTATAGATAACTTTAAACACTAACTGTATAGAACATCTCCCTCTAATATAATATTAGGCTTTAATATTATACTTTTAAGGTTAAAGGAAATAAGCCTAGCTATTATAGTTTCGAGCTAAAAGTTTATATCTTAGTTATAAAGAATTAAATACAGCTAGTTACGTAACTAAGAGAGTTTGAGTCGGGGCTAAAAATAGTATATAAGCTATATATAAAAGGGACCAGTTTAGGACCAGCCTGGACCCTATGCTTTTCCTCCTTATATTTATAGATATTTCTTTAAGACGCCTATCCTTAGTTAACATAGGGTTAGTCTATTGGTGTCAGATATAAACCATTATTGCATTACTACAAGTAAATGGATCTGTATTTTTATAGTATAGCGTAGTTGATAAAAATTTAACAACTCACTTGTATAGGACACTCACTTGTGGAGTACGTTACCTTATTCTTAC
The DNA here is from genome assembly GCA_013618395.1 of Fusarium domesticum. NCBI lineage: Eukaryota > Fungi > Ascomycota > Sordariomycetes > Hypocreales > Nectriaceae > Fusarium > Fusarium domesticum. Next base: position 13,786 of record JABFEV010000641.1, on the reverse strand, counting down.
TAATGGTATCGCAGGTGGGGTGAGTATACTCGGNNGCTAGGTGCTCAGCCGCGAGGTGAAGTAGGAAATATCCCCTCGCTTGTGGCTGAACGCGCAGCCGCTTCGCCACGCCTTCCTGGCGTGGCTGGAGGCGTGACAACCCTCTTCCGCTGCCTCAATTCCTCCTATTCCGACACTTACTCTCCAAGTCATGATTATTTACTTGTGCTTCTCCATTCAAAGCCCCCCCCCGATCCCCACTACAAGGAACCTATCATCACCCTTAAATCCCACTTGATAATAACACGGGATCTATACACAACGCTTTAACTGCCGTCTTGTCCAACTTGGAACGCTCACTGTCTATTAACAACCGTTAATCTTCTTATGCAAACAATTGACATCTCCTGATATAAGTTTATATACCCTTGCTGATAATTCCTCTTTCGTTATAACTACCGATCACCAGCCCACACGTTGTCTATCTTCAGCTGTAGGTACAAGTTCAGGCTTGGCCTACTTCTCCTAAGTATCCCACTGCCGAACATCATCGTCAACCGCAGCAAAGTTGACGATACTCTTTTCTCCTACCTAAGAAAAAGCAAAAAACTCTCCCAACAATCTCCCTTCTCCTGATCCTTCGGATTCCTGCCTCTTTTCTTTGCACATCTGACTGCCCGCTGATCACTAACATGCGAGAACGAACGCCGCTGACGCACCTGAAGCCAACGAAGGATTCTAGTTGTACGCCGCTCGTCTTTGTAATTCTCGAGCTTGGCTGAGTGCGGCTAGCAGTAAAATCTAACCATTAACTAGTTGTAACCCCCGACTACCGAGCCATTCCTACATAGTAGGTTGTCTCCATCGGGCTATTTTAGATGTGGGGGAACAAGTTTCCATTAATCTATTCTGCCCTGCGACTTTGACACTCTAGCTCGTCCCTGGTGCATTGAACTTCTGAACTGATGTTGGTTTGAGCTGGGCTGAGCTGAGCTGGGCTGGAGTTGGTTCGCATGCAGCTATCTGTTTCCTCGGATCTCCATATCAACCACCCAATAGCCCAGGTCTACCATTGCCGTGGCTGGCCTTCCTCAAGGCTGATGAGAAACCATGGAGATCCAATTCTCCCTCCCCATCACAACCAACCGCCAAGGCGGCACCGCGGGGTATGTCCAGCAACCTCCGCATCATATTCCAAATTGCGACAACTGACTCCTTTTCCCCATCTACAGTCCTCCAGTCGCAACACCCAAGCCCGCACAAACTACTGCTACAGGAGGCGGCACTCATCGCTTTGCCCTCGAGACACGAACTCGGCATACCCGGCGCAGCTCAACCAGAGCGCGCACGGGATGCAGTACATGTAAGTTTGTCTTCACGCACTTGTCCAAAGCCCAGATAAACTGACCGAACAATAGGCAAGTAAGTACGGCCAGATTCGATGCTACCCATCTCGTCCGTTGCGGACTCCCCTTCTCGGTCTCCCGCAGCATCATGTTGGAACAATACCGATGCTAATGAGAAGCACAGGAAACGCCATGTGAAATGTGACGAGGCAAAGCCTTCGTGTTCGAATTGTATCAAGTGGAGAGGATACTGTGATGGCTACACCGATTCTTCCGACCTAGCACCCTCAGAATCAACCACATCTTCCGAAACAGCATCAACCACTACTTCCACCTTCAGGGTCGCTCCCAGAACAAAACCAAAGTCCACCACTCTCACTACACGAGCACCCGCCATCCTCGAAGAACGCTCGCTTTCTACCCTCTGCTTCGCCGATGGCGAGCAACAGGCCTACTTTAACGAGTGGTCTGCTTTGTCCATCCACTTTCTCAGTGGTGGTCTCGGCCAGTCGCGGTTATGGACGACAACCATGCCCCAGCTTACTTACCAGGAGCCTACCTTACGACACGGTGCTATGGCAGTCGGCGCTCTGTGGAAAGCTCACAACGTTGGACCCCCCAAGGACGAACACGCCCGCGTGAACAGGCACCATCTCAACGCTATCATCTATTACTGTGAGGCTCTACGACTTCAGTCAAAGGCTAGCCCGTCAAAAGAAGGACTACGAACAGCCATGTTGTCTTCGCTACTCTTTATATGTTTCGAGTCACAGCGGGGCAACGTCCCAGCCGCTCTCAAACACATCACACACGGCTTCAGCATGCTCAACGAACTATCTGCCTGCACCGACAAGGCTCCTGGTCTCGTGAGCATAGCACAGGCACCACCGGCACTGGTGCAGGAGATTCTCGACTGCTACAAACCCTTTGAGCTGCAGTCCCGTTCATTCATCGGCTCGTACGAAAAGTTCTTCTTTCCTCCAAAACCGTCAGCACCCCCGCCGCAGGATCTATTAAGCTCCAATCCTCGTGCGCCCGAAATCGCTTCTAGCCCTCCGAGTCAGCCCGGATCGCCATGGTCGGGTGCACCGCGGGACCAGCAGATCCCCACGGGTTTGCCTAGTCCTCAGAGCCAGGCTAGTCCTCAAAGTCAGCCTGACCAGACACCTCCGCGACCACCTCAAAGGCCACCCGGTATCGCTCCGTTTACAAAATACTCACCATACTTTCGACCGCGACAGACAACAATTACTAGCATTGAAGACATGCCTCCCGCTTTTAGGACTTTCGGAGAAGCCCAGGGGTACTGGAGTTTGCTGCAATGTCAGATGGTTCAGTACATTCCTTTCCTGTCCGCCACCACGGCCCTGCTCGCTTTACCTCGTGTCACAGAGATCGAACATCTGGAAGCCAAGCTTGGAGGTGTCCGACAGAACCCCAAAATCGCCAAATTCGTCGACGAATCTAGGTACTGGCTCCAGCGCTGGTGCGATTCCTTCAGCCCTCTTCTTCACTCCGCCTCAGCCAACCGCCACAGCGATTTTCAATCCTATCTCCAAGCTATAAACCTACGCATCGAGTACCTCATTCTCTACATATACACCGCCATGCCACGTTTCTCCGACCTCGAAACTGCACTCGCCCTGACTCCCTACTACAAGGAACTCAACGTAATTGCAGAGACCCTTATATCCTGCCGCCCCAACTGCGGCTTCGCAATGGACTCGGGCTGGACATGGCCCCTTTTCGTCTCCTCCTTTGGCTGTCGTGATCCAGCTGTCCGAGACGACGCAATCCGTATTCTGGAACAGTACCCCATCCGGAACACACTGCGAGACAGTCGTGTATTTCGTGCGATAGCTCTTAAAAACCGTGACGTTGAAATGTTGACTTCGCTAGAAGGCGATAAAGATGACCAGTGGTTGCGCCTAAGACGCAGAGAGCTTGTGTTTGAGGATCTAGGGTCCAACATCATCTTTAGGTCGGCGCAAAAGAACCCATCGACGGGTAACTGGGAGTTGGTAGAAGAGGTTGCCGCCTTTGCCGTCGATGAAAACGGGAGACTTGACTGGCAGAGACAGCCCATCTCAGACTCGGCATCGATCCTATCAGGGATTTGTTAGTCGGGCATTGGACTAGGGGTGTGTTTCATTTAATCAGCCTTTGGGCTTGGGATAGGTTGGGTTGGCGTTTTCTGTATAGAGTATTGGGGAGTATATAGTACGCATGAGCTTACTACATGACGGTTGATGCATCTAACCCAAATAAAATATTGGTTGAAATGCTTACTTTTCACAAGACTCTTTTATGACACGGATTGCGAAGGTGGAAACATGTGGTTCTAAAAAGCTTTGTATTGAATAGCAAACAAACATGAATGACTGGGAATAAGCAACTGCACTCACCCGTGAGAATTTTCCTTTCCCTCCTCTGGATGAAACTGTGCAAACTATCTTTTCCATTATCTATCTTTTGAGTGTTCTTCTTTCTTTGCCTTGTCAACTATCTCTCCACTGAGGCTCAGAATGAAACGACATAGCATCAGTGACGGGGGAGGCTCCTCATTTAAAAACAGTGACCTGCCCGCCCCTTTTCTTCTTCCCACCTACTTTGCTGGAGAAACTTGCGAGAAACTTGATTGCCCGCATATTCGACTTACGAGTATGGCAAATACTCGGACGGTTGACAGTGAGAGGCTGTCAATGAAGTGATAAGAAAGTTGTTAGAGGTAGGTGTGTCTGTGTTGGCTGGGGCTTTTACTCCTGGACGTTGACTGCCACTCGACCTTGTTCTGCCATCTTATCTCTTCCCCATTCCGCGTCTTCTCCTTCCCACTACCCCTTCCATTACTGCTTCCACTTCTTTCTTCTCTTCCCAGCTCACCTTCTTCTTCTTCCCACTCCTTCCTTCTCGGTTTGCCCTTCGCCTTCCGCTTCAGCCGCGCATCTCCTTCCAGCCTTTATCACTCTTCTTATTTCGTTCCTTTTACAATCTTCGGGAACTGGCTAGTACTTGGTGTTGACTGCCAGAGCGCGGGTCCTGCCATCTATGTTGTTTTTCACCGATTGGGAGATCATCTTCTAGCGGGACCATGATTCTTCCTTCTCTTTTCTTCTCCAAGCCCACAGTTCATTACATCCTCATACTAGACAGCACTACGATATTGAGCAAGTTTATTTCTGATCAGGTATCATCGTGATAACAAGCCGGATCATCACGGCTACCTCTACGTGGGTCTCCCCCTTACTTTTGTTTAATCATTTCCCCCATCAACACTGTTTGATGCACATCGTTATCTCCAGTGCACATTGATCTAACCTCGTCGATCAGATAGATATCCTTTCACCGCAAGATGACTCCTCAGCAAGCCCAGCAGGTAAGTCGACCCCCCGGCTCTCATTGCAGTCCCTGACACTCAAAGATGGTCCTGGCCCAACGGCCCACAGACATTATTCGAGAGCATGTGTTCCGAGGACTGGCCTCTGCTGAAGATGATGGCCGCATACGGGACTGGCAACAGATGCCCGAGTTACCTCTCGCTGAGGAACTCATGGGTCCACACCCTCTTCCTCTCCCTACTTTCGAAGGGGGGGCTTTCTCCGTCAAAGAAGACTACCTGGAAGCCCAGTACCTGATGACCCGTTCTGAAGGTACTGAGCTGCTCCGGAAGGCCATCAATGAGTTCAGAAAAAGCCCGAACATGATGGAGGGCTCCGGTTTCTACATTTACACACAAGTATGTCTTCCAATTTATGTGTGCCTTCACATGTCTAACAGTTTCAGGTGCATGTGCAGGGGTATCTGTTCGCTCGCGCAGGACCTGCCTGTAGAATCTCACTCTCAACTGAAAGATCTCCAGTCAAAGTCAACTGGAGCCAATCTGGACGCCTCAACGTAGGCACTTCAATTGTTCTCTCGACAAAATCCGATGCATTCAGAACCCAGTGCTACGTTGGCATAGTTGCTGGTCGAGGTTTGACCGGTGGTCTTGAACCGGAAGACGACACCATCCCACCCAGCATCGAAATCTTTTGGGCCGATTGCCAGTGTGCTATCTTGGACCCATCTATCGAACTGGTCATGTTGGAAGCGACCGGTGGATACTACGAAGCCGTCCGACACGCTATGGTTGGTTTGCAGCATGCCGCACAGATCGAGTAAATCAATCCCAGCTCCATCGTCAACACCGCTGACCTGAGATTACAGATCCAAGTTTGACAAATACTTAATCAATGGGTCTCGACAAGATCAGACTGCCCAGTACCTCCAAGAATGCCCAGGCCAACTTCCGCGACGCTCCCCACGAGCTGACCAGCTGGACGTGTCACAAGAGGAGGCATTCTCGCGAATGGTATCCAAAGAGCTCGCAATCGTACAAGGCCCTCCAGGTACTGGCAAGACGTTCACTTCGGTGGTTGCGCTTGATACCCACGTTCGAACGCTGAAAGCAAGCTTTGGAGGAAGTCCAACCCCGCCTGTCATTGTCTCGGCACAAACAAACCACGCTTTGGACCAGCTGCTCACACGATGTCTGTCTTTTGACGCCGTCATCCTCCGGCTGGGCGGCCGCACAGAGGAGGACCTCATCAAAAGGCGGACGTTGTACAGTGTTCGTGAGAACTCCAAATTTGGCCGGGGCGGCACGAAAGGAGATGCGAGTCGGAAAGCCCTCATCAGAACAATACAGGAGTTTCTGTCCACCTGTTTTCCTTCTGGGCTCATATCCGCCGCTCAATTTCGTCAGGAAGGACTCATCACCGACACCCAAAAGAAATCTCTTGATGATAACGATTGGGAATGTGCTCCCACTCAGGAACAGCAAGATGAGGCCAATGATCCCATCAAAATCTGGCTTGGCGACTGTGTCGAGCCAGACAGGTCGTATATCTACCGACCTCCAGTTGGCCAAACAGAACCTCCAACTGCCGATACTTTAGATGCGAACCTCCCTCAAGACGAAAACAGAGATCGTCTGTATGGCTCATTCGTACCCACGGAGTTTTACTGGACTGGAAAGACCTCTGGCACAAGCTCGGGCGGAAACTGGTGCTTTAAGGCCAAAAAAGAGTTGAAGCGCGATGACCTCTATGATATCAAGCCACAGCAAAGGGGGCTGGTGTACCGATATCTCCGCAAAATGCTCATCGAGCAACGGGCTTCGCGATTCCCTAAACTTCTTGGCGAGTACGAACGAGCCTGTAAGGAGAGCCAGGTTGGGAAATGGGATTCAGACGTCAAGGTTATCCAACATGAGAAGATAGAGATCCTGGGGTGTACCGCCACCGGGCTAACCAAGTACCGCGGTCTCATCGCAGCGCTGAAGCCGCGAATCCTGATGGTTGAAGAGGCAGCCGAAACGCGAGAAGCGAATATTACGTCTGCGCTCTATCCATCCCTGGACCAAGTCGTACTCGTAGGCGATCATCAACAACTTGTTCCATCCGTGGACGTTCGGGATCTGGAAGGCGCTCCTTTTCATCTGAATGTCTCGCTCTTTGAGAGGCTGGTGGGATTCAATATTCCATACACGATGCTCCGTATTCAACGTCGAATGATCCCAGACCTCCGAGAGATCGTCCACACATTTTATCCCAAGCTGGAGGATCACGAATCAGTCAAGAACCCAAAGAACAGAGAGCCAGTTCCCGGCATGGGTGGCAAGAACCTTTGGTGGTTCGATCATTCATGGGCAGAAACCTTCCACGACGCCGCCTACTCGAACCCTAGCGAGGCTGAGATGGTTGTCAAGTTCACTCGATACCTGTTGAAGAACGGCGTCCGCCCCCCGCAGATCACTGTGCTGACCTTCTACAGAGGGCAGGTGGCATTGCTCTTGGACAAACTTCGAAACGACCCTCTTTTGGCCGACATCAATCCCACTCAAGAATGGTCTGTCCGAACCGTGGATGGGTTCCAAGGTGAGGAGAACGAGGTCATCATCTTGTCACTTGTACGAAGCCCTGAGAATGGTCGTGCTCGTTCAGGTTTTGTGGCCAACGAGAATCGTGCCGTGGTTGCTTTGAGTCGAGCCCGATGCGGTATGTATATCTTTGGAAACTGTTTCAATGTCTTGAACAGCAACGCTCAGAGCCAGGAGACTTGGCAGAAGGTAATCGATGTTTTCAAAGCCAAAGACGCCATCGGGAAATACCTCCCAGTTGTCTGCAGAAACCACAGCAGAGTGACAGAGATTAAAGAGCTGGATGGCTGGGATGATATTCCTGGAGGTGGTTGCCGCCAGCCATGCGACGAGAAGTGTCTTGAAGGTCACTCATGCCCGACAACCTGCCATCCTACGAGGCATACTGATCTCGAATGTACCGAATGTCAGCGAATTGCACTTGCAGCCAGACCTCCGAGTCCCGCCAAGATCAAACGCCTCCAAGCCATGAAACCGACAGCTCGTGAACCAGCTGAGCCTACAGTTGAAGACTTCATGGAGGACTACCACAGCTATTCGACAGCAAAGGTGGGAAAGACTCTACCAAGCCCCCTGGCAAATTCCGAGTCTCTCATTCCGTCGGAACCACTCATTTTGGGGGCAGACTGGAGCTCTCGCTGTATTGAGAAAAAGGACCAAGAAATATCGGAGTGGCAGAAAGAGCTTCGAATACAAAGGGAGCGAGAGGCTCGACCTACGCATATCGAGGAAACGTATCGGCCAACAGTGAGAGCAAGTAACCAATCCCGAGTCATTGGATCGGCTGTGCAGGTTCAGCATACAATTCCTGGGCCCTCGTGGAGAGCTCCCGAGCCCACGTACAGTGAGTCGAGCATTGAGGCCATAGAGCGGCCAAGCAGAAAGCATTTGCTGCTTGATGCAGCTGCTGGATTTTACTTCAACGACTACATGACGCACGCTGTATTGTCGGATAATATCTGCAGTGTAAATAGTGCTCTGGGTCAATGTCGACTTGATGGAATTGAGGATGCGGGTGTGGATCTGATTGACTTTGACTGAGTCGAAATACTTCAAGTTGAAGTAAGAAGGACTTGGGTTGGTGGCCTAAATGGGGCGGAATATGGGTATAGTAAGTGAAATTTTCAGGCTTGATAATTAGAAAGACGCAGCAATGTAATGAGTCATGTTTAAAAATTATGCTTGGTTGTATTAGTGAATCATGAGAACTCGTAGTTGTATGAGTGAAGATGATGAGGGCGACGAAGTTTGGAGGTGGGATGTGGATCTCGAGCAAGTACGTACCTAGTGTACAGTGTAGGAAGACGCGACACAAAGTTGGACCTTGAACCCTTAAATAAGCCTCCAACAATCCGATATCGTCCACGGATGGATCGTCACATGCTATCACCTTGTCTCACAGATAATCTTGTACTTCTTTGACTTTGGTTTAAAATAAAGAATCGCTTGGAACCTGATGACGAGTCTCTCAACGACCACCTAAGGCAGCGCGTGCAGGGCAATTCCTCGACAACAATATCCTTGAACCATGGTCCTGTAAACCGAACGATTTCAAGCTCCTACCTCCGTTTCAATAGATTCTCGCGGCCTTTCCATACTGCTCAGATACATTTGCGACTATCTAAGCCCATCGACTGACGAATTATCTGGTTTGCGCCATGCTCGACGACGACCGATTATCGGCTAGCTCAGCCGAGTCCGACCGCGACGATGATCAAGACAATAATAATGCCGAGCAAGATAACGATGCAGACGAGATGATGGAAGATGCATACGATGGGGCCGATCAGGATGCGGACGGAGACGACGACGATAATAACGATGACGACGACGACGATGCTGACAACGACGACGATAACGACGATGACGGGGAGGGTCAGGGAGATGGAGATGAGGCCGGCAACACGAGTCAGGGTGTTGGCGACTCCAACGACCAGTCTGGCGTAGACAGCAAAGTCGAACGCAGCGGCGAGACCAGCGGAGTGAGCGGCGATGAGCCGAAGCAACGCAAGTCGGCCACACCAGGGCCCTCGACGTATACCAAGTGGCCGGTTCCTAGGCCTGAAATGATCTCTGCCCACGTCTATGATATTATTCCTACCATGGCCGCGCCGCAGTCGACAAGCGTAAACGCCATGGCCATTACGCCCGACCTACGATACTGGATTACAGGAGGATCGGACGGATATATCCGCAAATACGACGGGCCAAACACCATCAATGGAAAGTCTGCGTTGACAGTGGCGCAGAAGCATCCCTTTGTGGACAGTGTTACGAAAGCTGGTATACTCATGTCGTATTGGGAGAATGAAGAGCCGGCACCTCCAGGTCGTGGAGACCAGGAGCATATTCTCTCTCCGGTTTATTCATTAGCTATCCAGGCTGATGCATTGTGGTTACTGTCGGGTTTGGAATCTGGAGGCATCAACTTGCAGAGCGTGCGGCACGACGAGGGCAAGAGAATCTGTTGTTTGCAGCAGCACACCAACGCAGTGAGCGTGTTGACGCTAGCGCAGGACGAGACAAGTGTTCTCAGCGGCAGCTGGGACAAGAACATCTTTGATTGGGATCTTAACACTGGCCAGACAATTCGAAGCTTTGACGGCAATGCAGGACAAATCTCTGCAATCGAATTACGACCGGCCAGCGGTGCGCCCATTCCAGAAGACGCCGACGAACCATTACCGACGACGACAATGACGACCAACAACGGAGCTCCTCCAGTCAACGGCAACTTTTCCAACAGAATGGATGAGAGTGGTCCGGAAGAGTTTAAGCCAACCTTTGACGAGGGTGCCGAAGCTCAGGCATCTCCAGCACACGAGAGTCTGTTTGGTGGCAGCGACACGGGGAGTCTCTTTGGCGAGACAAAGGAAGATCAGCCCTTTGGCCACGACGAGGACGAATACGGCACAGGGGCCATCGACATGGCCGGTCATGGGCATGATAGCGCTATGGACCATTCAGCAGACATGGCCAGCCTCGAGGCAACAAAGGAGCCTGACAAAGATCCTGAGACACAGCCAGCACCAGCTGTGCAGCCACCAGAGGATGTAATGGACGTGGACGAGCCCGTGTCACAGTCCACCGAAACAGCTCCAGCGGATGTCAACGAGAACGAAACGCAGACGCAAGAACTGCAATCTAAGAATATTCGACAACAATCCCAAACCAACGTCGACACAGAAATATCCGCTCTCAAACGCTCCCAATCCCCCATGATCTTCACATCTCAAGCAGCAACCACACAAGATCCCACGCAAACATCACCCACAACATTCCTCTCTGCTGCCATCGACGGCATCATCCGTATCTGGGATAAACGCGTTCCGGACCCCGTGGCGCGCATCAACAACCGACCAGGTGTGCCGCCTTGGTGCATGGGTGCCTGCTGGAGCCCCAACGGCAACATGATCTACGCAGGGAGGAGGAACGGCACAGTCGAGGAGTTTGACATCCATAAAGCAAAAAGGGGCTGGGAGCCAGAGAGAGTTCTCAAGTTCCCGGCTGGAAGTGGTGCCGTCAGCGCTATCAGGCCAATGGTAAACGGTAGACATCTCGTCTGGTGAGCCGCTCCCCCCCCCCCCTTTATTCACGAAAATACTCAATACTCACACACCCCAGTGCCTCCCACGACATCATGCGTCTCTACGACCTCAGCGACTCACGCGCCATCAAACACTCCACCGTCCCCTTCCTCATCATCCCCGGTCCACCTCGCGCAGGCGTCATCTCAAGTCTATATATTGATCCTACAAGTCGATTCATGCTCAGCGCCGCAGGGACAAGAGGCTGGGAGGGAACCAGCACAGAGGTTTTGATCGGGTATGAGATAAATGCGTTGAACGGATGAAGCTTTTTTCGTCGGTGTTTTTCTGAGGCGTAGTATTGGGATTGAGATATCCAAGATTACAAAAAAGAAGCTTCTAATTAATATTACAGTATTCATCACATTTGCAAAAAGTCACGGTCATAAATATTCTTTTGAAAACAAAGACCAATTTGGTATTCAGTAAAAAAACAAGTTTAGATAGAAGGAGGACCAGCTCCATCAAATACCAAGTACCCAACTCCAACTCCCATAACTTACTTGTCTTTACTCACCTTTCTCTCCCATCACTTACGCCTGCTGGATCTCTTGGTTCCCACGGAACTAACACTCTCACCAGGAACGACACTCTCCCTGTCAATGCCATCATCAGGTCTGGGACCAGGCCAGATCGTCGAGGCCTGACTTCTCACGTCATCGTTGTACATGCCATAGGAAGGGTTAGAAGGTCTCTGGACGTTGGACTCCCAGCGAGAAATGTTGTTCTGCGCTTTGGAGCCGCTTTTCTCGATGCTTCGCGTTTCGCCTCTTCCGGATGATTCAACATGTCTTGAGGAACCCGAACGGCTGGGTGCGGGGGGTATGAAGGCTTCCATGCCGGGAATATTGCGGACTAGGGAGTGGTCGTCGTGTATTCCCTGACCGCGACCCGTCTCCTCGAAACCAGGCATGTTGCGAACGAGAGCATAGTCATCGCTCATGTCAAAAGCACGAGCCTTCTGCTGGCTGCGGGAAGATGAAGGGGCCTGTGATCGTGACGAGCCGCGGGTTTCTTCTCTGTAGGGGTTGCGTTCGGAGCCACGAGATGAGGGGACCTGGTTTCTAGCTGATGACCCTGCTCTGACGAGTGCTCTAGAGTCTCCTCTGATTGTACTTCCAGATCGAGAAGATTCCATTCTAGAACCGGTGCGGGAGACGGACCCTGTTCGTGAAGAAGGCGCTCGAGAACTCCCAGCTCTGGAATTCCCCTGTCTGGAACTAGCACGAGAGATAGCACCAGGCCGCGGAGGGTCCATGTGGGAAGGGACGCGAGAAACAGCTGCTCTGGTGTCGTAGGGGTTATCCTTCGTAGCACGAGATCGGGACCCAGTGCGAGAAGACTGAGTAGCGGTACGAGAAGAATCGTAACCACCTCTCTTTGCCCTAGACCGAGAAGACTCCTCCTTGATAGGAGTCAAGTAATGCTTCTCCCCCGTGCGCATCCTAGTCGAGATCCTAGCCGCCGCTCTTGTTCTGTACGAACTCCTCGACGACCCTCCCCTTCTAGAGGGCTCATCTCTCCAAGATGAACCTCTTGACGAAGACCCAATTCTCGAATCATAGCCAGCTCTGCTGCTTGTGATGTCATCCCAGAGCATATCATTCTCGTGAAGCTCCTGCATGATTTCCAGCTCATATTGACAGTCCTCGCAGGAGTCGTCGTCGCAGTTAGGACACATGTCGTTATCGAGGTCGTACTCGTCATCGTAGTCATACTTGTCCATTTTTGACTTTTTCTTGCCAAAGGCAGCTATGGCGAGAACGTCTAGGAAGCCGGGTTTCTTGGGTTCGTCATGTCTACCCATTATTGTGATGAATTGTTGTGAATATGTCTGTTGATGTTGGTAGTTTTACTTGTGTAGTTGTTGTTGATGTGATTGTGTTTTGACGAGAAAAAGGAGATATTCGCAGCATCCTCAACCCCTTTCTATACAAAAACTCAAGACCTACCGTCTTCTTAACACATCCATCGTTCATGTTCACCTCACAAGAGTCTCGAGAACAGTATTCACCGAAGAGTCCTTGAACAAAGACGACACACAAGAACACTGCTGTATACTCTTTGTCCAGGAGTCAATAGGCATCCCCCGTTAGTATGATTGTCAAGAATAGCTCAGGAAAGTTTACCCGATTCAAAGGGAACAAAACCTACAAGCTTGTAGAGTGAGTGACATGGTACTCTCTACATTGTCTTGTTATACATTCACATACACCTTATATGTAAGGCTGTATAGCATCACCACAGCTACAACCAGAACCACAACAATAACAAACTCGTCAACACCAAACTCAAATTTCTTCAAGTCTTGCAAGACATTTCACATCAACGGCGAGTCATGTTGAAACATAAACTTCATTCCTATCTATCTACCCCTACATTCCAACCTCGCTTCTTTATATATGATCCCTAACCCTCCTGCAATCACACAAAAGCTTTCCAATTATGAACCAACTTGCTTCATTAAAATCATCCCATCCGGATTCTCAACGTCTCTTCTGGTCCTTAAGTTATTCTACAGAATGACCCATTTGACTTCCCATCAGCATACAAGTCAACCCATTGTCCAGCCTGCAAGTCTACCGCCGTCTTTCCTCCTCTTCCATACCCATCCTCGCTACTCATCCATGGCATTTCAAATAAACAAAAAAAAAGAAAAAAAAGGATGACAGGACAGATTGCCTCCAACTCCGTTTTGGCCAGGACTTGAGAAGCCCACATGTTCCGTTCCTGTACCTGCCTTGACAACAAAAAAGCGACAGATGCCCTCACCTTTCCTTTCGATGAGGGGGGGTATTATCATTATCTACTAAAAGATGGGAAAATGAGACCAAAAAATGAAAGTGCTCGCAAAAAGGACCATGTCGGTCCGGTCGGTTCAATACAGTTCAAGGAAAAGATGTGAGCCCAGAGTTAGGCGGTATCCCATGCAATGCACAAGGAGATATAAAAAA